>PVIC010002129.1:9056-81489 GCA_004025085.1 Thryonomys swinderianus
AAAAAAAAATGTATTAGAGAACAGAAATATGTATGAAACAACTGTTTGCAGACATTGGACAAGGACAGTAAAACACTGTTATCTTTGAGTGAAGGAAGCAAATATGCTAAGGTGTAATGGAATGAGGCATCTCTCTACTCCATGGGCTCTTGGAGGAGAATCCAAAGCATGTCTAGTGGTCTTTTGGAGTTGAGGTGCTTTAACTCTGAAGTTCACAGAAACTGAGGTAGTAGCAGTTTAAACAAGTAGTTTAAGAAGAAAGAAGTGTGTAGTGAAAACTATCTGCATCAGGAATCTTTCAGTGTTTTCCAAAAAAAATTAAGCCGCATGTAAATAGATCCAAACTTAACAAAGCTACATACATAATGATTGATGTCCATTTTACATGGACCAGGGTTGATCTTCAGAATTTGTTCACTTCTCCTACTCCAGATGTTTCACTCAGGCTTGGTGAGCAGGGTTGGCATTCTCCCATGCTAATGAGCTCTCTCTGGCCATTTCCCATGAAACCAAAGCTTTTCTCTAAGAGGTCTCATAATAACACTACCGTGGAAAACATGCTAAGGAAACATGTGATTGAAGACTGATTACTAGACATCACAGCGAATAATGAAGACACAGTATTGGCAGTGGTAGGCACATGGGTGAATGGAATTGGGGAGGCAGAAATGGAACTATACAAATATGGCCTTTTGATTGACAAATATTCAAAAGCAATTAAATGGAGAAAGATTGGTCTTTTTGATAAATACTATCAGAATAATGAATCACCCATTTGCATGCACATAAACTTAGTCCTAAACACAAAAATTTAACACATAGGTTCTTATATCTATGCTGAAAACAAATCCATTTGACTTAGTGGGAAAGATGAGGGAATCTTTTTATCTGGGTTTAGGATACAAGATTTAGAAATGGCACTAAAAGCATAATCCACAAAAGAAAAATAATTTAAAAAAC
This sequence comes from Thryonomys swinderianus, assembly GCA_004025085.1. Lineage (NCBI taxonomy): Eukaryota > Metazoa > Chordata > Mammalia > Rodentia > Thryonomyidae > Thryonomys > Thryonomys swinderianus. The sequence continues at coordinate 10,017 of PVIC010002129.1, forward strand.
TGAACTTCATCTAAATTAAATATGTTTGCTTTGCTACAGACATTTTCAAGAGAAGGGAAACACAAACTACAGATTGGAAGAAAATATTTGCAAGTCATGTATCTGACAAACATAAAGAATTTCCCAAACTAAACAATAAGGCAACAAACATTCTACTTAAAAAAATAGCTAAAAAGAAAGAGGACCAGCCACTTTACCTTTGAGGATATAACTATGGGAAATTATCGCAGAAAGTAAATTTAACATAATAATTTAGAAATTCCACTTAGAAAATCCAGATCAAAACCACAATACTATGCTACTCCTGACTTATTAAAATGCCTAAAATAAAAACATACTGCCAACATCAAATGTGATAACAAGGTTGGCCAATTGTAAGTTCCATACCTGGCTGGAGAGAATGCAAAATAGTACAGTTGGATTTGAAGTTTCTATTAACATTAAAGAGTTGCTTATGTGTGAGGCAGTAAGAGCACTCTTACATATTTTCTCTGAAGAAGTGAAAAGTTATAGTCAATCAAAATATGCATACGCATGTTGAGAACTTTTTCTTTTGGAGGACAGGGTAGGGATATCAGTATCATTAGCAGAGGTGGGGCTGGGAGTGGTTAAGAATTTACTTCTGGAGAGGGTAAAGGGAATGGGACCCCGCGTGTGACAAGGCTCTGAGCCAGTGGCACATGCTTCATTCCCTCATTGGAGTTCTCTTACAAAACACAAATCCAAGGGTAAAAATACTGAGGATTACTAAGGTGGCCTCTGTGAAGAATGAAACCCCAAGCTGAGCCCTTTCCTCTGGCCACACACAGTGCAGCTGTGCTGGTTGTGGGTCAGGGACAGAAATACACCAGGTGGAGTAAAAAAATGATAGATATTTAAATTTATAAAAGTTATTTCAGTAAAAGGCATATTACCATTAATCTCCCTCAAAATTCTCCCTCTCACTTACACAGAAATACATTACATGGTGTTGAGAATTACCTTTCTTTTGCAATTTCTTCTCAGGTATATAAAATGGATAAAAGTATGATTATTTAAATTAAAAATAATTACTACAGTAAAAGACACACCATCATTAGGGTTACAAGTTTTTAATGGAAAGAAAGTGAAGTGATTTTATATTGTTTCATTACCTTGCTTTGTGTCTGGTTTAAGCATGTATTTGGTCTTAGTCACACTTGAAAAATTATGGCGAAAGAATTTTAATAAAAAGAACACTCAATATTGCATGCATTTTGCTTCTTTGGTTTACCAGATTAAACCCAAATTACATCTGTTGACTCAAACTGTATTGCAAAGTCAAAATGTACATGTATTTATTTAAAGAAAGTTATAGGGTTCAGCAACCATATGCCTTCTCTATTCTAATACAGATTTTCTAGTTCTTGTCTCTTTTAGAAAAAAAGAGAAATAACGAAACCATATTTGATATTTTGCCTGAAGACACAATTATGTATGATTAATATTTGATACAATTCTAACGTGGATTTTGGAGTACCCATTAAGTTTCAGGGACTACATGTTTATCTTCAGGAATTGGTGAAAGTTGCTGGAAATAATGAATGTCTACTCTCAAAGTTAGATCTATCACTCACCTTTGACATGGTAGACAATGAGATATTGTTAGATCTTCTAGAAACGTGAGTTGGAATTTCTGAGACAGCATTAAATTGGTTTGAAATGTAATTATCTTTGTCAGCAGACACAGCCTACTATAGTGGGTAGCAGCTCATCAGAAACAGTTACTGTGAAATGTGCGGTCCCTCAGGGCTCTATTCTTGTCCTTTTATTTTTATATTTATATGCTTCGCCTGGCAGTACCATTAATAGATCTGGATTTGATTATCATATCTATGCCAGAATTATTCAGATTTACTAACTGGTTCTTGTAGAATCAAGTCATATGACTTCCTAACTCCCTTTCTGCTTTATTAAGACTTAGAATGGAATGATAGGGGTAGTTCCTCCAGAAGAATGTTCATAATGAACCACTCATATTGACCTATTTATATCACTTTATGGATTTTTTTTCCACTTCGTGCTTTTCTTTAGCTAGATGACGTGACTTCAATTGAAAGATTCTATTAAAGGATACTTTGCTATCTGGGGTTTCAGTGTTCTTATTTTTATTATGGTGCAGGAAATTTGCAAAGCATTTAAAAGTTTATTAATGGAGTTTGTGCAGAATTATCATTTTTAACTGTGAAATTCTGTAGTTTCTGAAGCCATTGCAGAATTATGTAAACCCAGTGGGACCATCCAATTCTATCACGTTATAATAGAGGCACTAATAGAAATGTCCTGACAGCAAATTTTATCATTCTCAAGATGTGAAGTGATTACAAAAGTGTGATGGGTAATAGAAAGTGTTTTTATAAATAATCTCACTGTGAAATTCTATGTTGGTTCTGTTCGGCTCACAGCACCTAGTTGTAACTCGAAGAATTAGCTTTAAGGCTCTTATCTCCATTACTATAGCCTTATGTCTCACTTTCTTGCTTTTTTGTTTGTATGTATAGTTTATGAATCTTATATACCTACCAAGATTATCATTATTAAAGATTATTAAAGTAGAGAAGAACTAGGGATATTCTGATTCTGAACTGTGTGTTAACCTGGATTTACTTCCTTCTAAAATAGCATGTTAAATGAGAGCCTTTCCTTCAGTTTCACTTGAGGCCACAAAGGACATAACTACAAGGGGAATCAGACATTCCCTTACCCTAACTGAAGTGTTTCATCATCTTTGCAGCACACGCTAAGCAATCGTAAGTTATTCTAGGACTGACCCCCCAGTTACCCACTGCTGAGTGATGGCAGAAGAAGCTTGACATTGGGAGGGAGAAATATTTCTTTGAAGAGAATATAGAATAGCTCTGACTTCTCACCCTTCTGTGGAGAACCAGAAGACAGATAGCTCCCTCTCACCTGAGAGGAAGTGAAGGGGCTTTCAAAGGGACAGCTCGTAGAGTTTCATTGTTTCTTTTGCAACTGTCCTTAAGGTTTTCATGACTCATGGATCACTCATTCCTCGGGAGTCTTGCTGAAGGGATCCCTCCCCTTGGACTTAACAAGCAGAAGTAACTGGTATTTGCATCGGCTTCAGTTTGATAGCTCAGAGGTAGAAAAGTGTCTGCTTCTTGGGGAGTGCATGTGGGCCCATGAAAGGTATTGAACCTTGTGTGGCCCTTAAAAGAAATTCCACTCAAGAGGATGAGAAGTGTGCAGTGTTCTCAGAGCATGGAGACCCACTGGGAGAGATGGAAGTGGCCAGTTGAGACAGCACCGTGGGAGTGATGAACTCCACAGTGGCAACTTCATGTGGGCTATAAAGGCAATGAGAGAGAAATAACAACTCAACCGTCACCCGGATCACATCAGTGCCACATCTCAGGGCTGCCGTCCATACAGCATAATTTTTCTTCCCTATTCTAGTTTCCCTGGACCTGGAAGAAGTGCAACTTGAATAGTAGTTTGTAGCTAATAAAGTGTGTTAGACTGGTCTGAATTCATGGGGCCATTAAGATAGATTGTTTACTTGAATGATGTAAGAGTAACTGGACAAGCTACCGTACCAGTCTAAGATAGATCCACAAGTGTGTTTGCAGAACTGACAGTCAAAACCAAGCTTGTTTCTCTCTTCTCCCCATTGAAGGCCAGTTCATCCAGTAAATGAGATCTGTTCCTCATCCTTCTCCTAATATCTCTGATTTTCTCTGTGATAAATCCTCTCTCATTGCTTCATTCTTTTGGAGTATTTTGAACTTCTATCACAATTATCCTCATGGGCTGCACTGCTTATAAAAATAGCAATCATTCTTGTAACTATAGTGACATATCAAAGGAGTTCAAGCACTTGTGGCAAAGATGCAACTGGATGCCATACTCCCTTAGAAAGTGATGTTAAGGAAGAGGGAGTAGGTATTAGCCACCTAAGGACAGAGAATGTGATTCTGATAAAGGGAGATTGAGTAATTGAAAAGCATTTATGACTGCTATAATAGAGAGTACAGAGTGAAGATGCTAGAGAAATAAGCATAGAATTAATGGTAGCCTTAAAATCCTTGCATAAATAGGCTTGTGTATACTTCACACATATTAACTCTTCTTTTGGTAACAAAGTGCCTATTATTTAGCTAGTTATATTACCTCTTAAAATAAATGTTATGTGTTCTATCTTCCTTAGTTGTTAAACATAGTTTTTAGATTAAGTTCATTGCAATGTTCTATGAGGAAGTCAGGTGTATCTTTCCCAAAGTCCTCAATGAGAATAGATTTTTTTCCATTTCTTTCTCTTGTGTCCTGCTGTATGAAATAGTCAAGACAGTACGCCATATTGGATCATGGATGCCAATGGGAACCCTGAGTTATAGCAAAGCAACAACACAGAGGGATCCTGGAGGCTTTGACATTGAAAGCTTTGATGATCTTATAACCCTAAGTCACAATTCCTAGATCACTACATTAAGAAGCAATTATTTTCTCTTTAATTCAAGTCACTTGTACAGTGGGTGTTGTTACAGCTTAGCCTTATGCCTAGTAAACTATCGAGCTAAAAACTTGAACTTCAAGTTAGGGGCAAGCACTATGTTTCACAGGAAAAGCAAGTAGCTAATGATTGAGAATGGATTCACCTTTTCCAGAAGAAGACTAAAGATGGTATTATGCAGATGAATGAATGACTTATGTAGAATAATGAACATTATAATCTCACAAAGGAAGTCAGTGTGGGCTTCTATAATGGGAGGAAGCAGCAAGAGGTAAGACCCGTGCAGCAGTGTAGGTAAACAAGATGGCTATAGAAGAAACTCTCTTGTGTATTGGAAAGATCAAAGGAGAGAAAAACTGTTATGACCCTGCAAGTTAGACAGTGAAATGCATTTCATCAGGCAATTTATGATGACTTATTACATCAATATTTGGAAGCACTGGCACTTGTTGAGTCAGTTTTATAGAAATTGGTCTGGAGTATACAGTTACTGATTCATCCTGGGCTGGGGCTTCTCCTCAGAAGAGTACTCGACATAGCGTATTGGAATGCAAGGGAAACATAATTTCTTTCCAAACTAACTTGTATAAAATCTTAAAATTTGTTTATGTTTAATATAAATATCAACAGTGGTGCTCGCTCTTGGTCAAAGTGTCAGAAAGTCCCAGTTTATACAGCGTATGTGGGGCACTCTGAGGACAGGAAGGGTGCCACACCTCATCTTTGGCACCCTCAGTGTTTATTTGCTTTCCATGTTTTACTACTTATTACGGTTTGTGATGCCCTCTGAAAAAGCTATGTGTGTATGCATACATCATACATTTTATATAAACATATTCTGTGATATATAAATATAGAAAAGATTTTCTGTTTTTAAAATATAACTGTCCAAAGACTACAAGAGAATTAAGGGAGTTCTATGAAGTTCATATTAAAAGCATTATTTAATAGTACTGGCACAGGTAGGTACAACAAAATTACTGAACTGGTAAGTCTTTTACACTGAAGTCAGGTTTTGTCTGCCATATTATCAAGTAAAGCCAATGGTGATTTTACTCTATCCATCATAAGTGTTAAAACAAGATTTTAAAATGAGTACGTATCTCACACACTGATGATAAATGACAAACAGAATGTATTTGAAGGAGAGATGAAAGAAGCCTGGAGAGTAGTTATGGCACCATGTCTGCCTATTTTTGTAGTTTCTCATTCTTTTTCTAAAATCCAATGCATTTGTATAAGTGGGAGCTGCAATAACTCAGAATTAAAATGAAGAGAGCATGAATTAGAATAGGCACGCAAAAGTGGTAGATATGAGATATATTTTGAATATCATTTCCTTCATGGAAATGTTCAAAATGCTTCTTCTACCATAACTAACAGTTGCTTGGACTGTGAATATAGTTTCCTCATAGTAAGTTTCCCTTGGTCCCTCTCTTTCTTCTGTGATTTGACATGGGGCTCTAGAATTTCTACAGGGACTCTTCACTTCATCTTCTAGTTAAGAGAGGGTTGTGACAAAATCTTTTTTTGTGACAAAATTTAAAAAAAATAAGAAAAAATTTAGTCCTTTCCATACCTAACAATATCTTTTAGTTTTATAGTTTTCCAAACCCATGTTTTTCACTTTGCAAAAGTTGGCAGTAGTAAAGCAAAACAAGCTGTGTACAACTAGAGTCTTCACAAAACACTTGGGAGCCAAAGAGTTTCTGACCTACATTGTTAAGAAAAGTAGGATTCAAACCTTGTTCAGTTGGCACTCAATCTTACTCCTGCTTGAAAGTTCACTTGTAAATTTTCATCTTAAATGTTTGCATGACAGTACTGTAAAGTCTTTTCCTAAAAAAAAGTGTGTGTGTGTGAGTGTGTGTGTGTGCGCATGTGTGTATGTGTGCACTGCCAAAATAAGCATTTTTCTTCCCGCAGCTTGGGAAGATCACGCCCCATCATTAGTATTTACATAGCATTTGCTTCCATTGAATTCTAAGAGCAGAGGGATTCTGTTTTAAAGTCATTGGTAAGACAGTTTGTTTTTCCATGAACATACTGAAATTATGCACTGGGCAAATTAGTGAATTTTACCAAATATGTCTCAAGGATAAATATAGTAATTTTCACAGCAAATGTTTTCCATCTCTCAGGAAATCTATGTTTGTCATGAAATGACAAGTTTTTTTGGAGGGTTGGGGGAATGGGATGGTTGTCTTTGAAAACTGATTTTGAATTTCATTAAATAACAAGGCAAATCTAAAAAATATTTTCCATTTAATGGAAGTACTTAAGTATGATCTTTTGGTGGAAGGAAAGGGGAAAAAATTTTAACACATCTCCTGAAGAAACAGATTTTCCTTCCTCACTCCAGGGTGATCATCGTAAACCAAAACTTTAAAATTTTAAGTTATGAAAAATATCTCATTTTGGGAAGTCCATGTGAATTTATACCAATAAACTAATCTTGTAATGTCGTGAGAACTAATGTGATTTTATAAGATAACTGTGCTATTTTTCTGTGAAGTAATGCCAAAAGATAATAAAGTCTAAAATCTGACTTGACTTCTAGTGTAAATTGGTGTAAAAGATTTCATTTTTGTGTCTCCACTGCTACATTTTTCTTAAGAATGAAATGAATAAAATAGAGGCTGGTGGAGCACCTATCATTTTAAGCCTCCTAAGAGCACAGAAAAAATATAAAATTCAGGGTGTAGAGAAGAATCTCTCCAGTAGCTCTCTCTGCTATGACACCCTATTGAGGGTTAACTTTGCGGAAGCTCATATGCTAATTGCATTTTCATATCACAGGGCTGTGTGCTGAGAAAGATTTGAAAACAATAAATAAAACAGAATTCTTACATTCATTTTACTAAGCAATATGTTTTTTTTTTTTCTGGTAGAAATTAGAAAAGAGAAACAGCAAGAGCAACAATGACTAACACAGGGAAAAGTCACGTTGGGCCATTTTGTAAACTACAGTGAAATACACGTGGCCCAGTTCTATTTTCTTCCTGTCTCTTCTTTCTGTGGATTTCCCCATTTGGCTCGAGTGATCTTTATTAGGAGGCTCTGATAATTAAATACCAGAGAAGCAACACGTGTGCTTTCATTTCTGCCGCCTTCTCCCGTTTATGTAACGCTTTGCTTTGGGGCGCTTTACACTGTGGCCTTGGCTTTGTGTCAAAGCCACTTGGAATTCAGTTGTACTTAGCTGTTTCATTTGACATCATGGCTTAGTTTACGTTTTAAGCCCATTTCCAGCTCAAATGTAACCCTTAATGTAGGAAATGAAACTGCAGTGTTGTCAGTCAAGTGTTGCGTCGTGTGTGGTTCTCTTGTGTCTCTATGTAACCGACGTTTCCTAGCGAAGGCGGACGTTATACACAGGTTTGATCTGTCACCGTCCTTTATCCAGTGTCCTGACACTTACAGCTGATAGAAAGGAAGACAACACCACCTATAGTTCGGGGTGGTCATACAGGTGAGCATTTTATATGAGAGGAAAACTGGCAGCAAGTATATGAAGTTAGCTACTTTCGATTTACTATAAAATTGATGTTACTCACATGAATGTAATTGGTCATGATTGAAAAAAACCCCACAATGTTTGCTTCAATAATTTATAGGCAAACTCATTATTATTTCCCTCACAATTGGCAGTATTTTGCATTTGTACCTGGAGGATGTTGGGTATTGTGCATAACCCAGGTTTATTTTCTGTGTATTGCAAAACATAGGATGTTCCCTTTAATAAGCTGAAATTTTAATAAGGGCCTAAGAAACAGTTGAAAAAGTGAGTGAACTTGTATTTAAATTAGGTCTTTGAGAGCCTGGAGATTCTAACTTGGTGAACTCTAATTAAATCCCCAAAGGCCCCTGGGCCTACCTCCCTGGATCTTGACGGTGAGATAAGGTCTTCAAAAGGCGTCCCTTGGCAGCGTGCGAGTGGAGAGGACAAGAACCCTGCAACTCCCCCTGTGGCAGCGCATCATGCCTGAATTCCAGAAGGACTCAAGACCCAAGAACAATGGAGACCAATCTGAGAACGGGGAAAGCAAGGAAAGGGAAGGTGGGGGGAAAGAGCAGTGATTCAAGAACAGTGCTCACTCAAACTGCTCGACGGACGTAAAACAAGACAAGAGAAGACAGCCCATGAGACAGACTTGCCGTTAAGACAGAACATCTTAGCTGGCACAGTTGCAATGAACGTTTCCGGTAAGAAATGCTCAAATACAAAACTGCCCTTTTTTATTTCTGACGTTATATGGCTTTTTTTTCTCAGGGCACATTTTTGACACAGATATCCAAACATTCTTTTCCTCTGCAACCAGACTTCAGTATTCATTTGTGTGACTGAATTTAACTGTGGTTGTGGGAGCAAAACAGGTATCAAATCTACTAAGAACCAAGAAGCAACTAACAGGTGATCGAAATGTGGAACCTGATGACATTCTCAGCAGCTGTGCAAAAATAAGACATGAACCCAAAGAACTGCTCTCTGGGTTCGTCTTTATCTTGTGGACAGGTGAGAGAATATCCAGCGTCGGGGGAGAGTTTGTATTTTCTCCTTCCGTTACACACACATTCAGAAGTGCATTTTTGGATGTTGTAAAATTCACCAGTAAGTTTCTTTCCGCGTATAGTGCACTAAATGTCCCAAATCACCTCTTAAGAGAGACAGAAATGTCAAGCTAATAGGGAATTTCTCTCTCTCTCCTAAATGCTAAGTTTATGACTGGTGGCCAGTTTCAGCTTTTCGCTTTTGGCATTTATGTTTATTTTTGCTAATCTTTGTTTCAGTGAGCACTTTTAATCAGAAGCTGAGGGTTTGCTGAGGTTCCTGCCCCGACAGCTCCTGCAGAAATCAGCAGAGCTAATTGAGCGGGAGAGGTCGGCTGCTGCCTGGGCCCATTACCGCAGCTCACATCTGTGTCACCGGCCCGTGGCCTGTGTATCTTTTCCTATCTGAGTGGCATATGCTGCCTCGCTCCCTCATCCTGACCAAATGTTCTACAAAGCAGGAGCGATGGAGGAAAACTTGGAATTGATACTTTTGTAGTTTGCTCCACTTTTTATTTCAAAAGGCTTTTAAAGTTCTATGAATGCTATTTAGATCACCTGTATGGCCATATGGAAATACTGATTCTTGATGCTCTGAATATATACCATCGCCCCAAAAGGATATTGAACGACTGGGTGCTGGCTTTGTTCTTAACGATAAGCTCCAAAAAGTTTTATTTACTTTTTGAACTCTTCACTAGGATGAAAGTGTCACAGTGCTTTTGTGGTCTGTCACTTAAGTGGCTTCATCTTTTCTTGGGGGGAAAAATGAAAGTAACAAGCAAAATATAGAGGAGGTTTTAGCTTGTTCTCTGATCAAAAGGGTCATTTATTGATCTGCTGCTTAAAAGGAAAAGATCTGGTTTTTTGGGAAAAGTCATTGTACTACCTAGAGTTTGAACTCTTTTTCCTTTTATTACCTATTAGAGCATCATGAGTCTACGTTTTTATGTCTATGGAAACAAAACTCAAAATTAAAAAGACTCCATCATCACTGTGACCCTGTGAACTTGAGAAACTGAAAATTAACACCCATGCACACTGCGCTCTGATATCTTCTAATTAGCTTTAAATAGAGAAGGTCTCCTCCCAGTGATGTCTCTATCCTGAAATATTTTTATTATTTTCTCTTTTCAAAGATAAAGGGAAAACAAATTATATTTCAGAATTTAATATCATCTACTTTCTTATTTCTCTCTTCACCTTACAGATCCAGAGAAGTGGTTTCAGTGTTCTAAAGAACAGTAATCCAGGGATTTAGAATAGAGTGGAGATAGTAATTACAGTTTTAGTTCAGTAGTAGGCTCCTATGTGAACTTGAACAAGTTAGTAAATCCTCTTAATATTTATTTTCTTCCTGAGGACATCTAATAAGGAGAGTAAGGAATCAGATATAATATGTGTTGATTAACTGTGTTCGTAGTGCATTGTACAGAAAATACATCTGACCCCTCCTTAGTATTATAACTAAAGTTTTTGGACAGTTCTATATCAGATCTTTATTGATGAGGACATAACTATGCATAGATATTTATGTTTTATGCATTATCATCATAAAGTTTATACTTTAGTATGCCATAAACATATTGAATAACTACATGAAAGTGCTTTGGTGATACAGTTTCCTAAGCTTTTTATTTGAAACACATTAGTTTTCTAGAAATTATTGACCAGTATACTTTTGGAAAAACAAGCATACTTGTGGAAGTGTGAAATACATTTCTTCTTGGAGACTTAGAATATAAACTGGAAAATTAAAGATTCTGAGAAGGAATGCAAAAAGCAAGTGATTCTGAAAGCTCATCATAATGTTTTGACTCTTAATAATGTTTAAAGTGAAACCTTTATTAAAAATTCCATCACTATTCCAAATATACATGTTGGAAAGGAAACTTCATCCTGGTAAAAATACACATTTAAATGCACTCCACAATGTTCCAGTTTAAACACTAGCTCAGTTATTTGTTAACTGTAATACTGGGGGGCAATACTTAGCTCCTTCTGATATCAGTCCTTGTTTGCCAAATGCGCCTGTGTTTGCTATATTGACAGTTTATGGGTGGTATGATCAATCGCAACTTACTACGCCTCCCGGTTCAGTCATTTGTTCTTCAGTTTCTTGCATAGATATGACTGAATCCAGCGTCCTTGTCATTTTCAGGAAGTTATAAAGCAACACACAGAACCACAAATCAGTGTTAACTAATAAAGCGCCTGGCTGCGTGTGACAGGAGATCGAACTATGGCAGGCGACTGGCCAGCTCTCCTACTGCTGGAACAGAACACCCAAGACGTACAGTTTGAAGGAGGAGAAGCTTAGTTTAACTCATGGTTTCAGAGATTTCGGTCCATTGTTGGTGGATCTGTGTCAGAAGCATTGTGGAAACAGAGATGGCAGCAGAGAGCTGCTCAACTGATGGCTTCCAAGAAGCAGAGTGCAGAGGAGGAGCCAGAGGATGGAGTCCTGGTTCTTCTTCAGTCCCAAGGTCACCCCTGATACCCACTTCCTTCAACTGGGATCCACCTTCTCACAGCAGGTGCAGCCCTGAACTCATAATGAACTGGCAGGAAGGGCTGGAACACGTTGTATCAGATCCCAGATGCTGTGATGAAGTATTCCATTCCAGTTGAGAGAAAGAAGGAAAGGCTAAAAACCTCCAGGCTGTGGTGGCTGCCAAGGGACTTACGCAGAGAAAACGCTTGGGTGGGCCTCATTGATAGGACACTTGCCCGGGAGAGCAGGAGTCTCAAAAAGATAACAGTTTCGTTTGATACAGAGAATTTGAAAGTTGGTGCTTTGCACAATAATTTATTTCTGGAGTCTTGGCTAATTCCAGGGCCAAAAACCTCATGTCGGCTTGAGTCTCTTCAAAATTTCTGCAAAGATCTTAAGAGAGCAAGTTTCCCAAACTTCCATGGGAAATAGCGTAATGATGGGGCAGCGTACCACATTGGTGGAGGAATGGAGTTGGATTTGCCCACAGCGAGATTTGAGTCTGACTGTGTAGGCGTTCATCTTTGTCGCCTTGGGAAAGTCGCTTTCTCACTCAGCCTCAATGGTTTTTTCATTTAAAAGGTGAAAATGTTAATATTGTCTTTCCTTGAAGGTCTTGGGAAGAATGGTGTTCTGATAGATTCTTTCATAGACTGGGTCAAACTGCACCCTCCTATTTAACTGCTCCGTCTTCAGTCCTTCTTTTATGAAGGCCGTTTCCAGTTTCTGAGTAGCTTTACTTGCTGGTGGATGGGTACTTCTGTCAGCCCGCAGGCCCGATGGGCTCGAGGTTTCTGTGTTTTGTCTCATTCTCTAGTCCAGACGAGACAGAAGGGGCTGCACGTTTTTCCGCCCAGTTCCATTTTCAGACGTGGAAACTAGAGCGACTGCATCTTGCTCTGCCCGAGGAAAAGACTCAGGTAACATACGCGGATGTTGAAATAACACCACACCCACCGCTTTCCAGAGCAGCTAATTTAAAATCACTCGCAATCTGGAAGAATCGGCCTCAGTATCTTCTTGTAAGAATCTACAGCTAACTGTTTACCGAAAGGTTTCTTGGGAATAGATTTTTATCCAAGACTGGTGACAGTGGTAAGTTAGAATGAGGCTACAGAGATCTAATTAAAAAGGTGATTTCCTGGCATATGGGGTTCCGATGTGAAATCCAGAGAAGGTTCCATGCTGGGGGAGATGCTCACCCTGTAAATTCTTATGTCATTATGCTTAAATCCTAACTGCTAAACACCTTTCAAATATTTAATTCTCCCCAAGTAAATGTACTTCCTGTGAAGCTCTATTTGTTGACTTTTATCCCAGTTGGATTAATGTGGGGGCCTGTATCACCGAGACCTGCACATTAAGTGGTACATATGTTGAATAAACAGCCAGACAGCTACCAACTGTCAAGTTGCTTTACCAGAGTATTAAAAAAAAGCACATATGCCGCATCGAAAAGCAAGAGAAAAACAAAAGTTAATAATAGAACTAGAAAGTGGTTCAGGTAAAGCGAAGCCACATGCTTATGAGCACAATGATTTTTGAAAATAACATTAGAATTTCTTTTTTAGAAGAGAAATGATTATCTACAAATGACCTAAAATACAGTGTTCAGTAGGAGATCTCTTCTGGTGACTCAGTATTCATTAGTGAGTTAATACGAAGGCTGTGGGGCAAGACATGCCAAGGTAAACCACAGCTAAAAATGTGCTTGGGAGGAAACACAGGTTTGATTTCTCACAAGCAGCATATGGAAAAAAAGGGACAGGTTGTTCTTTACAGGTATGGATGAAACAACAGAACACACCAGCTTTCCTGGCAAAGACACGGGAAGTATTTATAGATAATTTTCCATCCTGTTGCCACCAGCACTGCCCTTCTGTTATACCATCATGGAACAACATTGACTGTGGAGCCCAAGCGGCCACCTGCTGAGCAGAGAGAATCCTGGTCAGCAGCAATCTCTTCGCGCTGGAGGCACAGCAGATGCCAGAAAGAGTGCCTTAGTTTGCTTTGATTCTGCGATGAACTCTGGAATGTGAACTCCCTGCTAGCGTGAGTGCCGACTGAAGTGTTTTGGAAGCAGGCACCAAGATGGGTTATAAGTGTGGAACATGCATTGGGAGCAATGTGCGTTCAAGAGAAAGGGCAACAATGAAAAGATTTTGGAGGACTGTGCAGATGTGAAGTCTGTGAAGGGAACTGGATAGAGCCCCTGAGAGCACAGTGACACCCTGACAAAGTTTTACCCAGTCCACTGAGGAGGCTCAGGGCAAATCACAGAGGTTTCATAATCGGCTGGCTCCGGGCAGAGACATCATGGTGGAACGCTGTGGGGAGCAAGGGTGCGTAGTTCATGGTGGTCAGGAAGTGTAGCAGGGAGAGGGCCAGAGGGGATGGAGCGAGGCCACAAATAGACTCCAGGCCAGACTCACCTCAGATTCACTGGCGTGGATCCCCAAGGTGATCAGGTTGAAGCTCTGGCCTAGCTGCTGCATGTTGGTTCCAGGATGCTGCAATCAGGGTTCTTAGGCGATAGTATCTGTTTCCAGCTGGCTCTTGGGTGGAAGACCTTGAGGGGAAACTGCAGGACAGTAGAGCAGGCTGTCAAAGGCAGAGATGGAGTAGACTTCTAAGACAGAATGGCCTTCTCGTAGCCATTCCTACAAAGGGTGAGGCTGATAGTATTTTTTTTCCTATGGGTTTATAATTTCATAAAACCCCCAATCGTGAAACATTCTGTCAGCTCCTACTCATTTCCTAGCTTTCATATGTGATTTGGAACATAGTTTTCTTAGAGTAGAAGATCATTATCAGATTCTGAGATCACAAACTCCTGCCCTCTGTGGGGCTAGTAATAAAGGGTCAGAGAGACCCAAGTTCAAACCCTAGTCTTGTCACATACCCACTTTAAGATCTTTAGTAGCTTACTTCATTTCTTTGTGTTTCTCTTTCTACACAACATGAAAACAAAAGTAGTATCAAGAAATGTTCACCTGAAGAGAGATTTGCTGAAAGATCCCTTCATTCCAGCGGCTATTATCTGTAAGATTGTTGTCACATTTTGTGATGAAGCTACCCATTCCGTTTATGTATTTTCATTACAGCTATGGCAAAAACTTCAGAAGAACTATTGTTCAGGATTAGTGAAAATAAATATGAAATTATTTTCCGGGACCTCATTTAGCTAATCCAGGATGATCTTCCTGTGTCAAGATCTTTTATTTATTCACATCTGCAAAGCCTCACTTACCAGAGAAGGCAAAGGTATTTATATCTTCCAGGGATGTGAGATAGGCATCTCCAGGGACAGAGAAAGCGTGCAGCCTCTACAAGCAGAAAACATAAGGAAAGGCATCTCCTCTCTAACCTCCAAAAGTAGCCAGATATAGAAACTAATATTCCACCGAGCCTACCCAAGTCCAGCTTTCTCTAGATACGCCACATGCTCCTGACATTGCGCCTTCACCATTATTGTTCTCCATTGGTCTTTGTCTACTGATCTGACCTGCAAGCAGATTCCCTTCAACCTGGTTTCCATAATATCTCTACAGTGGCCCTTTGGCTTTCTATCTCTGTGCTTTGGCTCATGCTCCTTCCAGATGAGGAACTTACCTGCATAGTTTGCACTACATCAGCTTAGCAGTATCTTCCCTGGTCCAGCATTAAAGCCCTCAAGGTCAGGGAAGAATCTGTGGCACGTTTTTGTGTCTTGTTCGGTGAAGTTTATTCAATCACTGCCAATCATTGCTTAATGAATGCTTTGTTTATTAAGAAAATAGTCAACAGAACTCATTATAACTTTTAATCTGTTAAACATTCACTTAGTTTATGTATTAAACTAGATAAAGCTATTTTATTTATTAATTTTTAAACTGACAAAAATGTATATAGTTGTCCCTCACAACATGATATTTTGAAATACATATATGAAAGAAGGACCTGACTCAGGAATGTGTTACCTGATGTACTTATCACTTTTATGGTGAAAACACTTAAAATCCACTCTCAGCAATTTTCAGCATTACAGTGCATTGCTGTTAACTACAGTCACCATGTTGTGTGAGAGATCTCTTGACCTTATTTCTTTTCTTTACCTGAAATTTTGAAATCTTTGATCCCCACTCTCCACTTCTCTCAGTTTCCAGCATTTTCTTCTCTGTCTTTGAGTTCAGGTTCCTAAGATTTCATATATCAGTGAGGCTATGCAGTGTTTGTCTTCATGTTTTTTTAAATTAATAGTGTTTAAAAAATTTTATTAGTATATGTTTGTTGCAGTATGTGATGATGACATTTGTTGTGGGGAATTTTTATGTGTACATAACACATCTTAATTCTTTTACCCTCCCTCCACCTTGGCCCCTTCCCCATTTGCAAAGGAGCTATCTCCCTATTTCTAATTATCTTTCAGTGCCTGGCTTAATGCATTTAACAAATTGATCTCTAGTTCCCTCTATCTTGTTGCAAATGACAGGATTTCACTGTCCCTCAGGGCTGAGTAGTGTTTCATTATGCAGAGCCACATTGTTTCTCACTCATTTACGATGGACACTCAAAGACATTCTAGATCTTGGCTTTTGTGGATAATGTAGGGCAAATTTTAAATTGAATTCATATTAGTGACTTTGATGAGAAAGTCCCTTAGAGACAGACAGACTACAAACAGAACCAGGGAGTGTGGGCCTGGGAGGAGAAGAGGGGACTTTCTAGGAGCCATTAGGGGCCCTGGAAGGGTAGGAAACCAGGGTAATAGGTGGGGACATGAGATAGGCAGTTGAAAATACAGAAAGCAAAGGAAAGGGTTGGTTTTACCCATTTCGCAACTATTACCTCAAATGACCATGTGTTACATATTCCTACATTCATGGAGCTTTGCGATCTAAGAACTGATTTAGTTGATGTGACTGAAGCTGGGATAAGATGTATATTTCATCATGAAGCAGATGGATTTCAGAAAATTTGTATAAAAAACAGCTAGAATTTGGCACACTTCTAATGTTTGAATGTAGGAAGGGAATATTACATTGTGGAATTTCCCACAATGGAAATTAAAGTGCCTTGGGAGTCATATTTCTTTTATTCTTTCTCTCCTGTCTTTTCCCACCCAACCTGTTTATATGTATTCTTTTCTAGGTACCCGCTTACCTATTTATCATTACTCTGTTAACTACACTGTTAAAATGTGATGAGCAACTTAATATTTTTACTTTTCTTCTTACTCCTTATAAGTGAAATCAAATGTATAATCATAAGCTTATACTTTCAGAGAGGTTTTGAAAGGTCAAATGTGCTCAAATCTAATACATTTATTTATCCATCAAATATTCATTTTGGAGCCTCCGTCATGACGTGCTGCCTCAGCCAGACCCAAAGCAAAGCCACCAACTGACTAGGGACTGGAACCTCTAAAACCAAGAGCCAAAGATGTTCTTTTCTCTTTGAAGGTGACAGAAAGTGGAGTAGTCCCACTTGTAAGCTAAGTTCTATAAATCTGATATACAAATGAATAGAGGTTCATGTGAGTTAGAAGAGAGGAGTCCATAGTATCAGAAACAGAAAGAATGTTATAGTTTTTATTGTCTATGTTCTTTGTTTCTACCCTTTCTCAGTGGGAGAACTTATACCATGTGTATATTTCTCTGTCACCCATGTTTAAAACCAGGAACTAATGTCCTACTTCTTCTTTCTTTCCAAATCTCTAAGGACTCTGAATGAGAGGTTCAGACCTCAGTAAATCATTGATTTTGGCAGATATAGTCTAGTCCACACTGAGATCAGACTGTGATAAGATTTCTGGATATCTCTATTAAAATAAATGTTTGGTAAAACCAGTAACTGTTGGTGCTTCCTCTGAATATTTCCAGCCAAAGAAGAGTAGGTTAGTAATCTGGAGTTAACCAAGCAGCCCAGTGACAACATCAGGAACCCTTGAACTCAAGCCACAGTACTCTTCTGACATTCTTGGGCTATAGATAGGAAGCTGATGAGGGTCTCAGACACACACACACACACACACACACACACACACACACACACACACACACACACACTCTTGGATCTACTAGTTTTAATTGCCCAAATTTGATTAGGGAAGGAAAAATCTAGCAACAGGAATGAACTCTGGTACTTTCATTCTCACCATTTTAATCTGAAGTTAAAAACTTGTGCCAGAATAATAAGTACGTGGTGAAGAATGCAGACAACACCGTCTGACAGAGACCCTGCTACACTCTCAATGCCTTTCGAACCCTTTTCATATGTGGGACTCAGGAGATGTTCTTGGCCTCATAAAATTCTTCAAAATATTTTTTTTTTAACAGTAACTATTCTGCTTTCACTGTTGTGTCTACCTGTGAGATTCGTGCATTCCGCATCTCTGCTTTGGATATGCTGCAGACCCGTCTACTCACCTTTCTGGGCTCATTCTGGTGAAATAAAGCCAGACGTACAGTTCTTTGGCAGTTTGAGAATACACATTGCTGCGATATAACATTTCTGAGAACAGAGAGACCTTTTCCAGCTAGTAAGATTTTTCAAACTCTTCAGGGACATTTCCCTTGCTATATTGATACATCGTGTGCACTTTGCCAAAATCAGGCAGGGGGATGTTTCCATTTCTCTTCTCTCTTTTTCAACAACCCCCTGGGTTTGCTTTCTCCTCGAACCATAAATGCTGAACGTGGTGCCCGCCTGGGAGGCGGGAATGGCTGAGCCACCTGGGAGTGTAAACCTCCTCCATTCATCTCCAAAACAGGATCACAAAAACTGTGCTACTCCTGTTTGTTCCACACAAGGACTAGGTTTCCTAGTTCTCAGATAGTTTTACAGACCATTTCCCTACATATTCGGCTGTCAGCTATTGTTACTTTTGACAATCCAGAAGAATATGCTAATTATTCTGACACATAATGCAATATGCTTAAGAACATGCCACTCAAAAGTGTGGCTCTCAGGAGAGTTCTACCTTCAGGAAACTTCATCTCCAAGGAAATATCCCTTGGAGATGAAGGCAGTTCTTTCGTAATAACAGGAGGGAAGGCTAAAATGTGATTTATGAAACTCTACAACACATTGTACTTTAACTGTTGTGCAAAGCATATAGATTTACATTGAATTTAAATACACGAGAACGAGAAAAAGAGAAATCAAGATACTGATGACTTCTAATTATAAAATGTTCTCTAAGAAATGACAGTGTAGTTAATGTATGGATTGCAAAGGAAATTATTGTCTCTTTTTGTTGAATATTAAACCCCTAATTTCCATAAAAAGATCTCTAACTTTTAACACAATAAGTCAAGGAGCTAAAAATACCCTTTGTGGATATTTCTATAATAATATTTTGTGTTATAAAAAAGGCATTGCCAGACGCTGCCATCTGCCGGGTAGACTGACAGTGTACGAATCTGATGTCTTTCTGTGACTTCCTATCTTATATAATTGGAGCTTTCAGCCCAGAAACGATGTTTCATTTCCACCTAAGGACAACTAAGTCTGAGTTTGCCTGGAATATTTTAATCATTTCCCTGCTATGTGCTGATAAGCCCCACACTCTGTATAGTTAAAAGCTATAAATGTGTCTATTGAAAGGGTGTTAAAAATTATCCTCTGAGCTTCTGGCCATCATCCAGAATTATTACCATAATACCTTCTGAAATGAGACAGAAAACATAATGCATTTTAATTGATAAATATTTCATTTGTACTTTAGTTTGGAAACGTGAAATGCTCAGAATGTCTTGGCTATATTAGCACAGGGAAGGATTTATTTTGCCTTTTCTTGCTGTCTTTGAGAACTGTATGTAACGATTACAATGCTTCCCACTATGCCTTAAAGAGAGTTCAAGGACAGTAAAAGTACACTTGATTCAGTCGTGTGCGCGTGGTGCGTTGCATGGGTGTATAGGTAAGCGCGCCAGTCCCAGTCAGCGAGATGACATCACTGAGTGGTTTCTGTAGTTATTTACTTTACAGATGACACTTTCTTCAATCAGAGAGAAATCTTCATTGAAGCCTTTAATTGGAGATAATGTCTGTATAACTGAGCACTGGCAAAGGGTAATGAGTCCCCACTGGGAAGTCCTGGGAGTGTTGACAGAAAGCCAGCACGTTTGTTCTCAAAGCAGGAGTCACGGGGACCTCTGACACGGTTCTGTTCAAATGGCTTTATTTCAAATGGTGATATGCAATCTCATCACTCTAGGCAGTGTTTCCAACAAGCTTCCATCTTTCTGTCTCTGCACACTTTTGTCTTCATGGGGACTAAACATCAGTGAGCGCCACGGCTGCTTCGGAGAGCCTGAACTCACAAGGACACAAAGTTAGTGCAGTTCGTTTTGGAGGCTGCCAAAAGAACGACAATGAGTTAGTGTCTGTCAAGTCACACAGCCCACGACAATGGACTAATCAGTGCTCTACAGTTTATGGTGGCTGAGAAAATAGGCTGAGTAATTTATAAGGAAAGAGTAGACATTTCCCCTGTGCTCGATCCTTACACTTTTTGTTTGACTAATGCCTGAAACTTCATTTGGCTAATGTATACAATTTCATTTAAAGACCAGTTCTTTTTGACCAAAGGAAACTTATCAATACAAATGAAGAATCCAAAAACTGGTTTCCCTCTTGGATCAGAGCTTACTTGAGACTTACCCTGAGGGGGACGAGGAGATCTTGGGGGTAACAAAGCGTTCATAATAGGAGGAGTGGAGGGGCTCAAAACCAACTCTGCCTGTATCAGGGACACTATGAGGGGGATCACTGAGCCACTTGTGTGAAGTGGATACTTACAATGATTCTCTTCGGGGCTATGGAGGCAAACCTTTACCACATCTTGATAATATCAGTAGTAATGCTCTCTGTGATTTGGGCTCAGTATTTTAGGATAGAACGTAGCCATCAACATCAACATACGTATTAATATCCACAAGGGATTGCGACTTGCATCTATTTTCCAGTCACATAGCTGCTAGAAGATTTAGAATCAGAACTTGAGCAAGTTGACTCTAGAGACTGAACTGTTCCAATTTTTCCATGCTGTTTCTGCATTACCTAATGAGCAACAATATATGTATCCTACCTCTGGCCAGCAAATATACCTATGACCTAATTATTTTTGATAACATGACTATAACCTAATTATTTTCGATAATAGATCAGGGATACAGTGCTTCAGTTTATGGAATGCTTAACTTGGGCCATACACCGTGCTCATCCCTGTTACCAAATTCTTATTGGTTTCAGTTACAAGACAAGCGGTAAAATCAGGGTTTTTAAATTTAGGCCTTGTGGGGGGTTTTGGATTTTTGTCTGTAAAGGAAGATACTTGGGTTTCTGACAACATTTCAGGTTCCAGTTCTATATTCTGAGGAAATTTAGCTACACTTCCAACAACACGCCTGTATAATTACAGTAAATTTAGTTTTGGCTGAAGTATGTCTGATATGGTTTCTGTATAACAAGAAAGATCCCGACTAAAATGATGTTCATTCCAGTTTGTGAATAGGAGGTCACTGGGTTTGGAGGGGTTGAAGAAGTCGAAGGACTTAAGGAAAAAACATCCACCCTTGAGCAATAGAAGGAGGAAGACCACCAAACCCATGTGGACTTTTAGTTTTTCTTTTCTGCTGGAATAATCAACTCCTCATTTCCAGCTTTCCACCTCTTCCAGAGGAGGTGTGGGAAGATTGTAATACAGACATTAAATCCTTCAAAATTGTTCATACACAGTGTTTCTGAGAAGCAGTCCAATTAGTTTCATGAGCAGATAGAGAGGAAAGAGTGGCTAGGAGTGTATCAAGAGCCCTGTGCCTCCCGCAAGGGACCATGGCCCAGGCCTCACAAGGTTGTTGTTAGAGATAAATGAGATAGAAGATGCAAAGTGCTTGGTCCTTGGGAAGCACATGGCTCAGCAAATGACATTTGTTACTGCTTTTCTCTTGATGGTCACGGAGCAGGGAGAGGGAGTGGAGAGAGAAGATCTGAGCATTAATGACTCTAATGACTCCCGAGGTTCAAGATGTCCTTTGGGCCCTAAAAAATACTTACTTCCCTTGTAAAGAAAAACAAACATTTTCAGAACTCTGTATCAGTCATTTTTATATTCTTCTGTTTATGGGATATATCAAGTTACACCAACAGGCTCAATACAATTCAATTGCACATTCTCAGCACACACTGAAGCCTGAGCCAAGTGTCGGTTCATCGTAGAAGTTGAGCCATTTCCGGTAACTCAGTGTGGACAGACTGCCAGACACTTGTGCAGGGCTGGGGCCACGTGCAAAAAGCACAGGAGGGAGGGTTGTTTCCCTGCCTGTTCTTTGTCTTGTTTATATGGTGCCTTTTCTCTCTGTGTCTCGTCTGTCTGTCCCACTCCTCTCTTTCTTCTTTCCTATCTGAATGAATGCATTTACTGGCTTCCTCTGTGGTGTGCGTGTGTGTGTGTGTGTGTGTGTGTGTGTGTGTGTGAATTTCAAAGTTGTGGATGCACTTTGAGACACTATATTGTGTAGGTAAATTTAATATAAATAACTAAGGAGATTTGTATTTAACTGTGAGTGCTTATGTCACAACACTGTGATTCACTAATGGTGTTTTCTAAATTTTAAAGGTTAACCTAAATATGTTCTCTAATTTAGATTATATCTGTTCTCAGCAGATACATGGAAGTCCACAAGTGCATGAGAATCCAGCCAACAAAATACAATACTGACAAAATAGTTATTATTGATTTCAGTTAAATATCATATGTCATTTCCCTACATTGTTATGCTATGACCTTTACTGTTTGTGCTCTATTTATCTTAATCAAGCTATTTTTGATCTCAATGGGTGGGTATGTCAGTTCTAACACTGTTTCCATATGTAACCTGCTTATGAAAATATAGATCTCTTTTCAATACACATATAGATACAACCACCTGAGAGAAAATTTGAAAAATAGGACAAATGTAATAAGTATGTCTATGAATTCAAGTACTTAGAACCTCAGTGTATTTTACTCTAGCAATTCTGTAATAATTTTAAAATATGTTTTTGACAGTCACGTCCATATTATTTTGCTAAAGAAAAACTATTTTACTTAAGATGTTCATTCTTCAAAAGTCTTTCTATCAGTTCTCTCTACAGTCAGATTTTTTTCCCCAGTGGATCAGCAATAATCGCTAAAAACTTTTGTTGATTTAGAAACTGATTGCTTCTAATTTGATGTAGATTAATGTTATGCTTTTATATATTTGATCTTTATTTTGGTAATTTCTTTAGGGTAGATTCTCAGAAGTGGGAATATCTTTGATAAAATATTTGATAAGTTTCTTGGTTCAAGAATTTTACTTTTGTCCTTTATGTAAAAGTAAAAAATTCATAACAAAAAGAGAATAACAAGTCATTATCTTCAAAGTAGTTACTCAGAGTACAATACATACATAAAACAGTGTCATTTTCAAGGAAGAGAGATAATAAATTTTTTTAACTAAGTAAGAGAAACTAGTAGTATAAATTAAACAAATTATCATATAAAGAGCCCACTACCAAAAAAAAGTAAATAAAAATTTTGTATGCACAAGATGAAACCAACTTTTTAAAAGTACAGTAAATATTACATGTGTCTAGAAAAATAACAATTCATAAGACTATGTTTAGAAACTGTATTAATTCATACTGTCACCAGGAATGAGTGGGACTGTGGATTCTCCGTACTTTTTAATAGCATTTTGATCATTATTTACTTGTTTTGTCTTATAGTTCTTCATTTAAAATAATATTTATTTTAAATAGAGTTTGTGGCATCTAGAAAGTTTAAATATTTTTAAATCTACAGCTGAAAATTATTTTCTTTTATTTGTTTAAACTTTTGTACATTTGTCTGTTATATTCTGAGTTTTCTATTAAATGGTCAATATTTACACTTAAAAATATAACTATATTATTAATCCAATACCACATTTTTACCAGATGATATAACTTTTTCATTTTATTTTTTATGTTGACATTTCATATGGTATGACAACAATTATTGATACTTTCCTTTGTGCTTTATTTACATGGTCAAAGCATAGAAAACCACTTCTTCATTCAGAGACTTGATATTCAATATAAATTTTTTTATTTGGCTTCCAAAAGTATCAAACTTTTTAATGCATCTGGAATTTGCTTCAGCATATGACATGAGGTGAACATATTTGACTTTTAAATAATTTCCTGTGCTATGACCCAGATGCCGGATTTCCCTTAGCAGTTGCCAAAGGCCCAGTGAGAGAACACTCTTATAGTTTGTTCATTGAGATAACATCTGTTACTTTATTAAGTATGCCAAGTTTTTGTTATTGAAAAAGTTCACACTTTTCTTAAGAGATACTTTGGAAACTTGATTTACTCAGACCAGAGAGGTACAATTTAAGAAGACATTTTAGTATCCATCGTATTACCCTGTCACAGGAGGAAACTAATGTAGGTATTTGTGTTTTCAGAGGCACTTTATCTTCCTCATCTTCTAAGTGAATTTGGATATGAAAATCTGAGTTTGAAAAATGCCCCAATGACTGACTGCCTACCCAGTTTTGTCCTTGTGTGGGGGCTGAGGATGTCACCCAAAGAAAAATAGGTTCAGTGACTGATCTCAGAGAAGCATGTCAGAATATGTCAGGGTAAGACAGAGGCAGAGTTATCAAGCAGAGTTAAAAGGTAGGGGGCAGTAAGAGAAAGAGGGAGCATGTTCTTTAACATTTTACACTGCCCCCTAAGCTCTGCGGTTGAAAGGAGAGAAATGGCCAGAATATCACTCAGTAAGAGAAGAATCGAGTGATCATCTGAGTTGGTGAAAGAGAACAAATGTTCCTTGTAAAATCCACATGGCCTGTGCTCGCTTCAGCAGCACATATACTAAAATCCACATGGCCAATGTTTCACATTGAAATATATCTGATTTAAATTTCAAATAGAGCTGGGGTGAAGGTTAATAGTAGAGCATTTGTCTAGCATGATCTAGGTTTCCATCCCTAGCACCAAAAATACATTAATGACTAAATTTTGATATTGTTACTTTTGATCATTGAGGAATTTAAACAATATGATGAAATAGCGCTAATATCTAGGTACAGATTGCTCTAATATTTCCTTGTGCTTAATGATAAACTAAGAAAAGTTGATTCATGTCAAAATTTTCACAGGGCAGACACTACAGTTTATGATCTTTAAAAGGTTTGTCTATTCAAAGATAAATGAATGTTAAAAAAAGGCAAACAGAGGAAGGAGGTAAATAAAGGGTTACAAAATAAATTATGTGACTCCAATATCAAATTATCATATTTGTGCTAAAAATTCTACCTGGGACTTATATTTCATTATCTTTAGATCTGACTTTAGAAACATGAGAAAGAGTCCTATAATAATTTATCCTGCTTATTACACATATGTTGACACTTTAAATGAACACATATGATAACACAAATCTCACTTTGTGAAATTCTCTCTTTGCTAATCTGTTGCTTATTAAATTGGGCCTTACAGTGGCAGAGATCAGATCTTGAGTTTCTTGACACTGGTCTTCATGGTATCTAGAATTCACTATAAACATTTTATAGCTCCTCTAGGGTTAGAAATTCAGTATTCCTACATGTAAAGCCTTATACACTATAGCCTAAGACTAGCATTTTTATTGTCCAATATGTGATGTGACCATAGGAATTTGGGCAAGAATTTGGAAAGTTGGGATTGGGAGAGGAAAAGAACATAAGATGCGGGAGGCAGAGACAGGAGGATTGCTGAGTTCGTGGCGGCTTTCCTGGGCTCCATAGTGAGCTCAGGGCCAGCCTGAACTACAAAGCGAGACCCTGTCTCAAAAAGCAAAAAAATAAAAAAAAAATAAAAAAAATAAAAAATAAAAAAAAATAAAAAGAACATAAGATGCTACTTAGAAAGTAATAACACAGATAAAATCATTTACCTGGATTCCTCTAAAAGGAGAGCTCGAGAGCATGCTAATAATTTATGTGGAAGACCCAAGACTCATGTAAAACGGGAAAGCTGAAGTGAGGCGTAGAAAGTTGGAGAGCAACTTAATGCACGTCAGTGCTGGGGCGTGAGCCGCTGGGAGACACCGGCGCCTGCTCAGCAGTGCGTCCTTTGCTCAGCTGGGGACGCAGCCTGTGACTTGGGCCCTGAGCACCGCCGGAGTGTGGAGGGAGGAGGGAGACAGAGCGCCATCACCCGTGGCCGCAGCCCTGGATTCTAGAAAGGATGTATCTGGCAGAATTTTAAACCTCTCTCAGTTTTCTTGCTTATTAAATGGAGTGAGCAATAATTTCTTTAAGCCACGTGGATATGTCGAGAAGCATAAAATCATGAACGTCAGAATCCTTTTGCAGAAAGCAAAATGTCATTTTTAGAGAAATTTAAGTCCCTCCCTCTTGTATAATAGCCCTGGCACATTCAATTACAAACATCAATACAACTTAATTTCATAAAACTTAATGTAGATAAAAATCTCATGGAAAGAGTGCACATCCATTACTGTGTCTCGCTTTAGTCATAGTGGCACGTGTCAAACCGTCACCTTGGGACAGCTCCCCTCAGGGGCCAGGTGCCTCGTCATTCCTCATCGGGGTGCTCGCTGTGGGGAATTTACTTAATTTGATGAAGAGCTTTGCTAATTCAATGATTGAATTTCATGCCTTATATTTAAAGCCTATCAACAAAAATTATAGAAAAGTACTTAAGTTATTGCATTATTTTAATACTGTGATTGAATAGCATTTGTATTTGAGTGGTAGGCAGCATATTTAAGTGATGTGCTCATGAAAGTGAAATATTAAAAACAGCTTATGAAAATCTCCCATCTGGCAGTTACAATTGATCAGAAATCTACTCTTCAGCATTATTTTGAAATAGCATGACTTCTTAATTAAAACTGTTCATTCGATTTATTAATGCAAGTAAAACCGCCCATCTGATCAGGTTTAACTTGAGAAAGTGGTTTTCTAAAACCCTTTTTATGGATTGAATGATACAATTTTCAATAAAGCATAATTATAAAAGATGTCAGACATTCATTTGCTATCAATCTCTTTGTGTGTTCTCCTTAATTTCAAAATTGAACTATGAACATAATTCTGCTTGCTTAAAAATATTTGATGAATTCACTGAGTTCTTCTATGATTTTAAACCTTTCAGCTGAGGCAGTAGAATTCCAAACACCGGCACTTCAGCTCAGCTGTTCAGCCCCTGCCTGTTCTGGCTGGGAGAGGATCGTAAAGATTCTTCCACTAGCTTCTTTCCAGGAAGCTCAGAACCTGATTTAGATGCTGTGACAATTCCCAGACAGAGTTACTTATCAAAATGGTTTATTAAACTATGAATTAATAAATTATAAAAATGGGAAACAATAAATTTGTCTGACATATTAAATATTCTGGGTAAATATCAAATGCCTTCACGTTTTAAACTGCTTTAACATCACGCCAATGGATAAAAAAGCTTGTAAGTTTTCCACTTGTACACCAGCACAATCGTGATTCTTCTCCAGTAGCAATTTCTGAACATGGATGAGTGAAAATTTTAAACTATGTTGTTAAATTTTGGACCCCCAAAGTTCCCCAGAGGCTCATAAGTTCAGATGCAGGGTTTCCAGAATGTGTCTAATTATGGAGTTACTACACTCATCAGCAGATTCGTCACTTGGTGAGTTCACACCTGAATGTGCTGTTGGGAGGTGCAGCCTTGTTGGAAAGGCTGTGCCACAAGGAACTTGCCTTTGGCAGGTATGGTTCTCTCAATGGCTCGCCTTTCTCTTTCTGGTTCTGGATTGCCATGAGTTGGGCAGTTTCTCTTCACCATGCCCTTGTATCTTCCAGGATACTTATATGTTAGGATTATATTTGCGGACGAGATTAGAGCTATGTCTGAATCCATAACCTATGTATTTTGCTATTGCTATTTCGCGGAGTTTGGAATTAATGTGTTTGGAGGATCTTCCAGGCAAGGTGTCACTTTAAAAATAGTCATCAAACTCTTCTTGTCTACATTTCCTGTCAGTGCTGTATATAAACATCCATTCATGTAGGGCTAAATTTCCCAATGTGCTTAACTCAGACGCTACTGACAGTCATGTTCTCCAGCATGAGAGTGAGGGAGGCTTAAAATGGACTCTTCCAGAAGTTGAGCTGTGTTTCTCTGAGCACATGAGTTCTAACTGTTGTGTTTGTCACCCTGTACTTATGATTGTGTTTCTACTGTAACTCTGGCTTACATTTCTATTATTTAACCAATATCCTTGCTGAAAATGGCCTTCGTTTCCAATGGCTCAAATGAGAATTTCTTACTTTTTCAACAAATAAAACTCTCTGAGGTCTGACATATGTAACTTTACAAGGACATTGCAGGCTGTTGAGTTCTTAGCTCCTTATTTACTAGTATTCTGAATCTGAGCAAAAATAATTTATCAAAACTTATAAACATGCATGAAAGACAAAATGAATTTTAAATGTACAAACAAACCAAGGGAAAGATAAAATAAAAGCAAAAACTGAAATCAAGCCAGGAGTGAGGCTGGTACATAAAACATTTGCCCTCAAGTTGTATACACTGGCAAAAGGTAGACCCCAAATTTGACTCTAAGCTTTCTAGAAACCAATCAAAAGTGAGAAATATGATCAATATCTCTAAGGTAAAAGAAAATGAGTTGCTTTGAAGAAGCATATTTATTATTCATGAAACCAAGGTCAGGAAACAAATTTTTATGTATATATGGGAAGAAAAAAATTGAAAACACATTTATCACAGAGTAAGAGTTTCGTAGGTCTGTTTTGTGTCATTTCCCCAGATACTGGGCAATGGTTTTTTCTGTGGTAAAGGCAATGAGAAACATGTTTCTGGGAGGGCAGTGGCTGCAACATACGGTCCAGCCCCTCTGTCCTTTGATGATGCAGCTGGTGCAGGGACCGATGTCAGGAGGTTGGTGGAGTGAGAAGCAAAGCCTGCAAATGGCCCAAAGCTTCAGCTTCACATCCTTTGAAGTCCAAGTTCAGTTGAGTTAGTGTGTCACCAATCCTTCTGGAAAACTGGTAGTATTATTGATTCCAAGTGCAAGGTTTCTCTTTCCTTCTTTAACCCTAGAGAGAAATCCTAACAAGCAGAGGCATGAAAGGCACAGGGGGAGCACAGAGTATTTTAAGTTCTTATCATCATGACCAAGGACATACATGTGAAGAGCGACAGCATATACGAGGCACTGATACATGGAGCTTTATATGGACATTATTCTCCTGCCAAGCCCTGAGACTAGTTTAGTACAGTCTGGTAAGTCCGCCTTTATAAAGTGGTGTAATGACATGAATCTTGATGGACAGTTATCAGAATCAATACATTAATATAGAGGGACACATTTGCCAATAAGAAATGCTTAATAAATATCTGCTGATTCAAGCAATGAATGCTAAAGCATTATACAATGTAAGAGATGAGAAACCAGGGCATTATTTCAGTACTTCCCGAGGCATAACATCAATGATAATGTTCTCAATCACGTTGTTTTTGTTAATGATTAAGTTATAAGGATACACATCTTTCTCATGAGCTTTATTGTAAGTATTATAGTTATGTGAATGGAGAAAAAAAGGAAGCTTGCTAGGATTTCTAAATCGCACATTTTAAAAAAGCTATCTCGCTATTGTTCTATGTTCTAAATTAATGAACTTCGTATCTTGATAATTCTCCCTAAGTATTTTTTTGATATTCAAATTCTGAGATTAAGCAGTAGTAGTTTTAGGCTTATACTAATTGTAATAACAGATTCCAGGTAAGTATTTGTATATTAATATACTTTTAACTGACTGACAAATATACTTTAACTCCAAATATACTCAAAAAATTTCTAGCCTGTAGTCATGTCTCTTTGTAAATAATTTATTCATCTCTCTCTATGCAATCTCTCCAAGGTTGCATGGAAATTCAATCCCCAATATTTTTTCTTAGCCCTCCCTGGCACATCCAATTGAACGTTGACCTAGAGGTGTCCAAAATGACCAAAGCGTAGTTTACAATCATGTCAGAGGATTATTCATAGATGGGACTTTCTCAAACATTAAGAAGCATGAATATAACATTCTGAAAACATCCATTGGCCAGAAACTCTCCTTTTTTCCACTCTTTGGTCACCTTGGATAGAGCATTCTTAGAATTGAAGAAAGAAAAATGTCAGTTGGAAAACAGTCACATTGAGACTTTCTATCTTTTAGGATATACACATTGTTTATGCTGAATATTGAGATGTCATTTCAGTGAACTTTTATCCACGCAAAAGGTCAGATGGTTTATACAGTGGTCCTTCTTTGTGGTCTTTTATTTCCCTTACTTTCTGGAGCTCTTGAGTTTATCCTTGGGAAATAGAAACTTATTTGTTTGCTTTTTTCCTCTGAGACAGGGTCTCACTTTGTATGACAGGCTGGCCCTGAATTCACTACGTAGCCCAGGCAAGCCTCAAACTCAGCAATTCTCCTGCCTCTGTCTCCAGAGTGCTGGGATGACAGGTGTGTGCCACCATGCCCAGTGAGAAATAGAAACTTCTAAAAAGGGTTTTCCTCTTCTTTTCTCATTTCCTTCACAGAAATTTTTTTCACTTAACTCCACTGTAGTTTTACTAATGTTTAAAAATATATTTCAATATGATCTCCAGTCTATTGCTTTTTACTATGTGATTTCAGTTAACAGAACTTAAACCCAGTATAAAAATAGAAATCACTAGATTTTCCCACCCAGTATAGTACAGAAAACATTAGATTTTTTTGAGCCATCTATATGGTTCTGGACCATTTAATTTCAGTATTAGAAATTTTACATATGTATCACTTGGCCTTGTC
The DNA here is from genome assembly GCA_004025085.1 of Thryonomys swinderianus. Classification (NCBI taxonomy): domain Eukaryota; kingdom Metazoa; phylum Chordata; class Mammalia; order Rodentia; family Thryonomyidae; genus Thryonomys; species Thryonomys swinderianus. Next base: position 40,399 of record PVIC010002129.1, read on the forward strand.
CAAAAGTGATGTTAGATGCTGATCCACTGGATATTGTGGCGGTTATTAATTTGGCAAGTATTTCTAGCTTTTTACTTCTTACTCTTTTGGGATTACATCACCTTCAGGTCCTATTGTGTTTGTAGGAAGAGGCCAGGGACAAGCTCTGCCCAGTGAATTGTTCTTTTTTTCCCTCTTTTTATTTTATTGGTACATAAATATACATAATGATAACACTCATCATAAGGAATTTGCACCTGCTCATGATACATCTCACTTCTTTTTTCCATTCCCCTCCCGCACCATTAACCCTTCTCTCTTTATTTACATTCTACTTTCATTTTTCCTTTTGTTCTGTTTTGTCTTGTTCCTTCTTTACTTTCTCTCTACCTTCTCCCATGTTCTCTGTCTCACATCACATTTCCCAATATCTATCTTACACTTTGGCCCTTCTTTACATTTTCAGTTTCTCACAACAGAAAATCTATGGGGACATGTTTGTCTAATTTATCTCACTTAAGAGTGTGATCTCAAGGTTCATCCATTTAATTATAAATTCCTCAAGCTCATTCTTTTGTAAGGTAGAATAATATTCTATTGTAGAAAAAACTCTACATCTCTTTTATTCATTCATCAGTTGATGAGAACTAGGGCTGTTTCCAAGAAGTAGCTATTATCATCTGTGCTGCTCTAAACATGGTGTGTGCATGTTGCTGTGGTATAATGCCATTAATTCTTTTGGGCAGGTACCAAGAAAGGGAATAGCTGGGTCAAATGAAGCCTCTAGATTTAGTATTTTTAGGAACACCTATGCTGATTTCCACAGTGATTGCACTAGTCTATACTCCCACCAAGAGCGGAGAAGGGTTCCTCTTCCCCCACAGCTCTGGCATCATTTGTTATTGTTTTTATTTTCTTGACAATAGCCATGCTTTCTGGAGTGAGATGGAATCTCAGCATTATTTTAATTTGCATTTCTTGAATGACCAGTGGTGTTCACTATTTAAAAGACATATATATTTTTTGCCATTTCTACTTCTTCATCTAGAAGTATCCATTCCATTCTTCATCTAGAAGTATCCATTCCTTTCAGATGTGCACTTTTGAATTAGTTTTTTATTTTTTTTTGAGACAGGGTCTTGCTTTGTAGTTCAGGCAGGCCCTGAGCTCACTATGTAGCCCAGGCAAGCCTTGAACTCAGCAATCCTCCTGTCTCTGCCTCCCGAGTGCTGGGATTACAGGCGTGAGCCACCACGCCTGGCACTGTGGTATGTGGTAATGATTGCTGGTGGGCATGAGTCAACACTCTCAGCATTGTATGTGGTTACTGGGGATTGAACTCAGGACCTTGCACTTGCGAGGTAGCTGCCAGAACCACTGAGCTAAATCTCTGGCCCGATCTTTCCATTTTTTGATATTTTCTTCAATTTCCTTTTTCAGAGTACTGTAGTTTTCAATGTAAAGTTCTTTTACTTCTTTCCTTGAATTGATTCTTACTTCAGTTTTTTAGATGTTATTATGAAACATATTGTTTCTCTAATTTCTCTTTCTGTGAGTTTGTTATTTGTGTGCAGGAAGGCTATTGATTTTTGAATGCTGACTTTGTATTCAACTATACTACTGAATATGTAACCAAATTCATGAATATAATTTATTTGATTACCAAATTAATGAACCTAATTCAGAAGTGGACTGAAATGAATGGACACTTCTTGATTAAGTAGAAATGGCAAATAAATATATTTAAAAATGGTCAAAATCATTGGTCTTCAGTAGAAGACTTTTGGTAGAGTATTTGGGGTCTTCCAAATAGAGTATTATATCACCTGCAAATAAAGGATAATTTAACTTCTTCTTTTCCTATCCTTATTCCTTTTATTTCTTTTTCTTGTTTAATTACTCTGGCTAATGTTTCAAAAAACTATATTGACTAAGAGTGATGTTATAAAGGACATCCTTGTGTTTTCCTGATTTCAGAGTGAAAACTTTCAGTTTTTGTCCATTTAGTATTTGGTTTGTGCATAGATGACTTTTATCAGACTGAAATAAAGACCATCTTTTCCAGTTTTTTTCCAGGGTTTTTATCATGAGTGAATGTTGTACCTCGTCAATTTCTTTATATCCATTGAGATGGTCATATGTTTTATATCCTTCTCTCTGTAAATATTATATAGCACATTTATTGATCTGCATATGTTGAACCATCCAATTAGTAAATTTGCCTTTTGGTCAAGTTCTTTTGAGCAAGCTATCCTTCGCTGGTATATAATTTTTTTTTTTTGCTTCTGGAATTATATTGACACCTAATTGCCTATTCATTTAGAAGATAAAGTGCCTAACAAACACAAGTACAGAATTTGTTTTAAAATATGACTGTGTCCTGTTAGACATGTGTAGAAGTGTCAGCTGAAGACAAACCAAATAAAACCAAACTAAACCACTGAACAAATGAAGTTCATTTATTTCATTATTATGTTCTAAGCTGATGGGGTTGGACAAAGAAACACCCATCAACATCCTTTTCCTTTTTTTCTATAAGTGTTTGAAGACATAAGCAGTATTGTTGAATGAAATATATCCCTTATCTTGACCAAAGTTCTTAAATATATGTTGCACTACTGAGGATTGAACTCAGGGCCATCACACTGAGCTTCATTTTCATCCTTTTCTTTAGATTTTATTTTGTTTGTTTTTTGGACAGAGGTTATCAGTAAGTTTCTAAATTGTCAAAGTTGGGCTAGAACTTTCACTTCCTGTGCATTAGCCTGTCAGAGTTTTGGGATTATATGTGTTGACCACAATCCCCACCCCTTGAACAATATTTAATTGACCAAGTGAAAAGAAATGATGGAGATTTCTTGTGCACTTTAGTTAATGAAGTAGAATTTCTAAGAATTTAATTATCTCTCATCTCCTTATCAGGTGCTCTTCCTATTATTTCCTTCATTTCAGTAAGCCCCGGACCTAAGAATGATTTCCACTCTGGGAGAACATTTGTAAGTCCAACGAAGTGAGTTTCCTATAACTTTGACACATGTATACAACGTAAAGCTCAAAAACATCAAATGCACACAGAAACATCCTGAATTTTTATTTTTACAGTTGCCTTAAGGTGGTGGTATAGTACAGTAGTACTGTAAATAAACTTTTTATTTTTACAGTTACCTTCAAATCATAAAATAGACACTAGAGCTACTTCCACAGTTTGTCTGGATCTATGGATATCCCCATTTGGAGGCTTACTTGGATCTGTGAAAGTTTGTAACTTAAATGCTCATAAGTTGGGGACTTACAGTAGATCTCTTCTTGAAGCAACTTATATTTACATTTGGTAATCAAACATGAAAGTTACATGCAAAGTTTCATTGGCATACATTTTTTGGAGATTAAAATGAAACCCATTTAGTTTTTGTGCTTCTCAGAGTCTGAGATAGACATTAATGGTATGTCTAGTTTCTGTCAAAACTGAGAAAATTAGAGGCATTGCCCACTAAATTTCAACCAATAAAAAAAATTTCAACCAATATGCTTGTCTTCTGACACTGTCTCTTCAGTTTGAGGAATTGCCACCCAAAAAAGTAGTAATACATAAAATAATTTTACCATTTTAAAAATGCTAGCTTATGACTGCAAAACCTGGCAGTAGTCTAAATATCTACAGGGATGTGGTTAAAGATGTTAAACTAAAATTGTGATTGAGAAGACTTTGTAGCTTCGAGCGTAAATAAAGTAGTACAACCTGACCTGAGAACATGGCTTTGGTGTGAAAAAGGGTAGCTGCAGAAAAGTTTTATAAACCAGTTTTTGTTCAGAGAAAAATCTTTCTACATTTGTGTTAGTAAAAAGAAATGCCTCAAAGAACACAGTAAAATTTTAACACTGGGTAACTCAGGGGTTGCAGAACTGAAGAAGAAGTGTTGGCTAATAACATTTTAATGTCTTTGTATTATTTAGCACAATATAGCAAGTGCACATTTCTTTTGCAATGTAAGAAGTAAAAAGGGCATAAAGTTTTTTTAAAGAAAGTTAAGAATAAAGATAGATATCTGTAGCTTTCTCTTTTACTAGGGAAATTCTTTTATGATGTGAGATTATTCTTTTATATGCTAAGTATATTTTTTCAAAAAATTCTGTTACTTTTATAGAATAAAGGTAGACAAATACACTTCAGATCTTATTGTTTGCAGCATGAACAAATGTAATAAGTGATAAAGGAAGGTGGAAGTAATTATGGGAAGATGGCTACATATATTGCTGCTTTCCATGTCACTGGACAGATTTCTCCTCTACTCTACGAATTCAGCTTCAGAAGAACAGAGTGCAGATCTCCCCCATGGTTGGTTTGTAGACATCGCAAATGTTCACCAGCACCTCTGGGTCTTTGCTGAATCCGCTTGTGCAAAAGTTCTAAAGACATCACGTGACAGTGATCCATGCGCCACCATGCTTACAGCAGCACAATCACAGCAGCCGCATCCGGGAAGTGGCTTCTGTGTCCATCAGCAGATAAGCAGATAAAGAACATGTGGCACTTACACACAGTGGAGCATTGCTCTGCTATAACAAAATAAGCTTGAATCATTTGTAGGGAAATGGGTGCACCCTGAGACCACAATGTTAAGTTAAAAAAAAAATGACACACGAGCCTGAATATCACATGGTTTCTCTTACATGAGAGCCAAAATACAAGTGAAATATAGTGCAAGAAAAAAAAGATAGATCATATGAAGCAGGGAGGTAGATCTTTCTCAAATGTGAAGGAGATCGAGAGAGAGGGAAAGAGGAGGGACTGGAAAGATGATAAAAAAGGATTAAGACCTTAATCTCACCAACTCCTCATGATGGATGTAACTATTATGTGCTGCAAACATGTATTAGTTAAAATAAAAACTATAAAAAACCCATCCAGTTTACTGGGTATAAAGATACAAAAACAGAGGCTGATGATTTTCCATTTCCTTAAAGTAGGCAGAAGCATGAGCCTTACTCTAATAATGACATGTATGCAAATGGTTCACGTTATTGCCAAGTGAATCAGAAATAAACTTTCTTGTTTAGTAACACAACATACATTGTTGACAGTTATGCAGCAACCTCATGCTCTCTTCATATCTGGATCCTAGTATATATCTGTCAAAGTTAAAAAAATTTGTTTCAAGTAGGACAGGCAAGTTTTGAATTACCTGTGAGACAAAAGAAAGTTTCAATTCAAAAGTTCATTTCTTACCCAGTGAACTTTTCCATAAGTCTGATCTAAGTTCAGAGCTTAGCTGTCGATACTTGTTAATACTGTAAGACCATTTCTGGGTCTTTTTCATCAATAAATTACACATGCCTCTGTTACCATGGTTATGTGAAGTGATAGAAATCATATGTGTGACCCAGAGTTTAACACGTACTGTGTATTGAAGAACTGTTAGCCTTCTGTTAAGAAGTTCCTGGCAAAGTATTCCCACTGGACTTCAGAGTGGAGAGCAAAACTTTTGAAACAAGAAGAAGAAACCGTTATCAGTAACTGGGATTCCTACTGGATTAACTGCTCATGGGGGTTGTAATTTTGGATATAAGTACTGTATGTTTCCTTTGAACTCTCAGATGCTTGGTTGAGATGATGAAAATTATTTCATCATGGCAGAAAAGCTAAGGAGTTCTCTGCTGTAGCTCAATGAAGACATTGAGTGAATCTTACTTCTTTTTTAATTGTCAATTTATTGTAATGTACTCTTTTTCCTGTTAGAGCCCCTTCCCTGTTAGCCTTTGCCACACAGGTGTAATCTCTGGGCTGAGGTGAGTACTAATTTATCTCCCAACTCTCTGCTGCTGCTCTAGACAGAAACTGCCTGAAGAGATTAGGGGAGAGAATTACATGTGCCTTCAGGAAGGAAAGTCCCTCATGTTGAAATTCTCTCATGGAAGCACAGGCTATGAGCACCATGTCAGTGAACTGAGTTGATGTTCAGATCAACCCACGTGAGCCTTTGAGCGCTCAGGAGAATGTTCCAAGTCATTCAACTTTTGTCTACAAATTTGGGAAGACATTGTACTATCATTTAGTGAGACAAGTTGAGACAATTTCTTCTTACGAAACTGTGTTATGGCAGTTGATGCCTCATCCTCTGAGAAAGATAGGGAAGGTGTTTTAATTGCCCTTTGCCATAAATTGGTTTATAAAGGACAAATTTTGGCCACTTAATATAGGAGAAAGAGTCTAAGACACACTATTGGAAAAATTTCCCTCATTCTCTCAGTCGTTTTATTTTTCTTCTTTTTTTCTTTTTTCTTTTTAGTACTGATGGTGGCATCCCAGGCCTCATGCTGCCATACAAATATTTGACTCCTTAGCTACATCTAGCATTTTTCTTCCTGTGAATTTTTTCAAGCTTGGATATAATAACTCCAACTACTACAGTCCTTTTATGAACATGAAGAGAAATGTGACTCTTTGAGATCTTTGATAATATGGTTAAATTTCTACTTCTGAACCTATCCTGGAATTGCTAGAGACTTCTTGCTATGAATATGTAGCTTATAGATTAAGAGATTTGAGGTGGGCTTTTTTTGTTATTTGTGGCCTTAGGTATTTAAATTACTGCACAGTTTTATTTATTTATTTATTTATTTATTTATTTATTTATTTATTTATTTATTTATTTATTTATTTATTTATTTATTTATTTATTTATTTGAGACAGGTTCTCGCTTTGTAGTTCAGGCTGTCTCTCAGCTCACTATGTAGCCCAGGCAAGCCTGGAACTCAGCAATCCTCCTGCCTCTGCCTCCTGAGTACTGGGATTATAGGTGTGAGCCACCACACCTGGCAAAAAAATTTTGATTTTTTTTTTGAGACAGGGTCTCACTTTGTAGTTCAGGCTGGCCCTGAGCTCACTATGTAGCCCAGGCAAGCCTGGAACTCAGCAATCCTCTTGTCTCTGCCTCCCGAGTGCTGGGATTACAGGCGTGAGCCATCATGCCCGGCACTGTGGTATGTGGTAGTGATGGCTGGTGGGCATGAGTCACCATGCCCGGCATTGTATATGGTTACCGGGATCAAACTCAGGGCCTTGCACTTGCGAGGCAGGTGCTGGAATCACTGAGCTAAATCTGCTCTACTGCACAGTTTTATTAAAACATGAATGTGTGCTGAGCTTCACAATTATCGATGAATTAAATACTTCAGCTTATAAAATGTAATTTGTAATACAGCCCGTGAACACTAGTATAATCTGTGTCCTTGAAGTTTTCAGTTGAGTAAATGGACACTTAATGCACCTTATAATACAATACTAGGACATAACTTTGTCCGATATTGCATGACAAGGAGGCTCAACTCTGTCCTGTGAAATTAAAGAATGTTTCTCAGACATAAATCTTCCCATCTGGAATCAAAATGACTAAGAGAAGTTGACTAAGCTTATGGAAGTAGAATAGTCAAGATGCTCTTGAAGTTGTTGGCTACTATAACCAGGAATTCCTGTTGTAGTCTCAGATCTATAACATCTGTAGGTTCAAATTAAATCATCATGAACAATTTAAAGATTTTGGTTAACTAGGAAGGAATTCCTGCCCTCAGTGTGCTGGTATAGGGACCTAAGTTTTGATTGAGAATGTGGTTTCTTTTATAAAATTGAGTACTCTTCATCCATAAAGATAGATAAACTTGAGACATGTATAGCTAAATGGATGCACCTTGAGACCATATTCATAAGTGAAATAAACAGGGCACAGATGTGTAAATACCATATTGTTTCTCTAGTATGAGAAACTGAAGGTGTGCATGAAGTCCAAAATATATAACAGTTACTGTACAAAAGGAAGAAAATGCTCAAAGAGAAAGAAAAGTAGAAGGGGGACAAGTGAAAAGAAAGAAGGGAAAAAGCTGAAGGTAAGAAGAGAAAAACAGAAACAAAGCTAATGAATATAGAGAGAGGGGTTGAAGCAAAGGCAAGGGAATGGGAAAAAATAAAAATCAACATGTAGCACGTGCAGGTACAAATTCTCAATGATGAACATTATTATAATGTGTACATAAAATGTACCAATAAACTCAACTTTAAAAAAGATTGAAGGATTCTGCTTTGGGTGTATTGCTTTTCAGACGTTAGTACATTTTTAGATTAGGAGCTTAACAGAATAATTGGATACACAAATCTAGAATTAAGGGAGCTTTGGAGTCCGTAGATAAAACCTTGGTTAATATGTACAAGTAGTCTTAAAACCAGGTGGCTGTCTAAGGTTATTGAAGAAGCGGAGAAAGACAGGAAAAGGTTCAAAGAATGAGTTCTTAGAGGAGCAAAAACTAGTAAAAAGAATGTGAAAACGAGCAACACAGGTTAGGAGCAAGTCAGGAGAACATGGTCTTGACAGCAGAAATATGCAAGAATAGAAAGAAAACAAAATAAAAAGATTTCCTCAGGCCACCTCACCAGGCTGTTCTCCTTCTCTCATCTTGCTGGAGAGAGTAGTGCTGTCTTTCTGGCCTCAGGTTTGGATGACTGGATAGTTTCGAACGGGTTGTCGTTTGAAGCCCCTGTGTTTGATCCTCCTGTCCGTGGCTATTCTCATCTTTGGCTGTTTGCCATGTTGGGACGCAGACAGGGAAGACCTCCGGCGCGCCGTTCCCACTTGTCTTCCAGCCACCACAACCATCTGGCGAATAAACTTGCTTTCTGTATAAAGTACCCAGCCTCAGGTATTTTCTTAGCGCAAAGGACAAGAGGCTAAGCCAGTTGGGGAATTAAAATCTTTGAGAGATAGTTAAGCGGTCCTCCAGATGGTACCTGCCTCACCTTGGTTGACCACAGGTGGTCATGTACGCTCCTTGAGGAGTTTCAGGGTCAGAACTTGTGAAAGAAAGCTGAGTCGTCTTCCCCTTGTTGGTTTTACCGTACTACAGCCATTCCACCTAATCTATAGCAGGGAGTGACGGACTGACAGCCATCAGACAAAAGTCTAGCAGTGAGGAGAGCTGAATCGTGTGCTGAGTGGGCTCTTAGTGAGACTGCAGTCAGTCAGAAGAGCAGTGAGCCGAGTCTAGAACCCATACTCTTCCTGTGTAGGAACCTCCTCTTGGAGCCTTGGGAGAAGCGCAAGTCTGAAGTGACTTCACAACCTCAGAACAGCGCCCTGCTCAGGAGGACAAGAGCGCTCGGCTGTCTTTTCTGATCAACCAGGAACATCCGGGCAGCGCTTCTGCTCTGCACGTTCTGTTGCAGGCGTACAGACCCTGCTAGACGCGCGGGTGAGCGCGTGTCGTCAGGTCGCGCCTGTGGGTCGGGCTCTCCTCGCTGTGGATCCGTTTGTGGAGCCTGCTTAGAAATTGCCTTCTTGTCACTAGATGGCAGGAACGGATCCTACTGTGGGAACATGAGAGCTCATTTTGCATTCCAGAGGGGGGAACAAAAAGCTTCCCTCAGACAGTGTTTACGGGCTGGCTTTATTTTGACGTTTCTTCTGAATACATTAATGTTTTTGGAAATTCCCTGTGAGGTCCCCCGCAGGGCTTTGCTGCGGAGTGATCTCGGCTTACCCAGAAGAGGGGACGGCTTACATTATGCACGTTGATTTTCAGTTTATAATTTTAGAATCCAATATTACTTCATTTAAGGGTGGGGAGTGGGAAGAGGGTGGAGTTAAAACCCGAGAAAACCCAGCAATCTGGGTCACATTACAGAGACGCTGCCGCTGTAGTTTTTCGTCTGACCGAGGAATGCTTTTATTATGATTCGTTCTTTTCAGGATAAGCAGAGTTGAGACTAAAGTGTCAAATATAAATACACTGTAAATTTTCTAGGTGAATCCCGGCACTGCAAAAAGATTTTGTTGTTGTTGTTTCTCTCTCTCTTTTTCTTTTCAAATTGGTTACTGCTTCAGACTATTATTAGTTTCTCATGAAATTAAGAAATGAGACAGAGCTCATTTAAAAAGCCAAACCTAAGCTTTATGGACTTTGTTCTCTTATCATCCGAGCAATCAATCGTTGCTCTTTATCTGCTTTGTACACACGTCAATGGCCGCCCTCCTTAAAGTCGCCGAAATAGAAATCACTTAATTCAGAGAAAACCACTTCAGTGTGCTCGGGATGAAATTATGGATGAAAAATTATGCCATATGACTATGTCTCATGTATCTTCAAAAACACTTTAATAATCTTACCTTTTACAAATTATTTTTATTCCTCTTGGAAAATACTTTTAGGTCCATTATGATTATATTTGGTCCACAGGAAGGACAGTTTTAGGGTTCTATTTACTTGCTTAAAATGCAATTTTAAAATATATGTTTCATGTAGTAGTAGCTGTGGGAATTGTGAAGTCATGGGAAGAAATGCTTGGTGAATTAATTTGCATACCAATACCCAGAATGCTTTTCTAGCTCACTGCTATTTAATATAAATCAGCTGGTATCAGAGCCCTGGGAACAAACTGAAGGATTTTTGACATGCTTCTTTGTGCGTGTACTGAGTTCTTTTTCTGGAGAGTACACAGTGAAAACTCAGAATTTCATCTATAATACAGATTTTTCTATAAGGACTTGAATTTTTAATCTTCATTTTTTTCAACTTTTTTTTAACCCTTTTGATGAAATAGTAGCTTAATTATCATTCAGACAAAACTCAGAATGGTAACTGGCCCTAAAACTACTGTTTACTTGGAAAAAAGGGGGTCTGACAAATATATGATGAATGTTTAAGTTAATAAAAATTGCTACAATCAAAGACACAGTACCATTAATGCCTCTCAACACCCCTCTCACTTTGAACGTGTTTATTCTGTTCTTTCTGCTTTGGGAAGCAATTTTATAAGTCCTCTTTAGTGAGTTTTTTAGAAGGTGTGAACAAAAATAGGGTGAATGTGACTGCTGTGTGTATCCAGTGGGAAGTTAATCCATAAAATCGTTCCCTGTGCCCTCAGCCATTTTATTCACTGAACCTGAAGCCACGTGATTTCTGGCTGTTCCCCAAAGCCAAAATCACCACGGAAGATAAATGTTTCAAGCATTTTGCAGGACACCAGCCAGGGCTGAATAACTAAGGACACTGATGAAAGAGGACTTCCAGAAGTGCTTCAGAAAGTGGAAAGAATGATGGTGTGTTTTAGGAGCAAGGGGATATATTTGATGGAGGGCCAATGACAATGTATATTCTCTTCTGATAAACTTAATTAAACATTGAGTGTATTTCTGATACCTTTTCTGTTCACTTGAAAATCTTGTGACTCACAGTGCAAATGGGAAAATTGGAACACACTTCTGCATCTTAGGTTTTTAATTTTATTTTTGTGGTACCAGGGATTGAACTTAGCCCTTTTGCTTCCAAGGTGGGCATGGTACCACTTGAGCTAAATCCCTGGCCCAATACTCTTTCAATTTAAAGATGGCCCAATTGGATAATTTAGGGTAGTTTGGTGGTTGGAAGGTGGCGTCTTGCCAGCCAACAGTGCAGCAAATTTATGTTAAATTATATTTCAGTGGCATTGCTCAGATAAGTGTTTGTAAATTTGAAAATACAAGTTTTCTGGAGCCTGTCCTGTGACAAGTATCAAACAAAATTCTACTAGAACTGCTTCATGATGTTAGGAATTGTTCTTAATATGTTAACGTGTGGTGCCGATAGATGTTCATTATACTTACTCTATACATTGAGGTTCATTATTCTTACTTTATCTAGCTTTAATATAGTTCACTGAAATTTTCTTCAAAAAAAAGTTGGAGAAAGTAGAAATGAAGAAATAAATTGAAAAGTACAAAGTACTGAGTTTGAATTCTTTTTTTCCCAAAAGCTTTGTGTTTGGTTCTTACATACTTCATGACACATATCTGTGTGAAAGAAAGTTATTTTTCTCAATTAATACACAAGGAAAGAGATGCTTTCCCAGGTTCTCTTGGTTTATGTTGTTCTCCCGCTTCCCTAGTTTTTCTTCCTCTCTTGGACCCAAAACAGGTTCTTTGCCCTTGACCCAATTTAGTAGTATTCAGAGTATCTCATCTTGTACAAATGGTTTTTGCAGCTCACACCTTCTCCTCCTCACATGTGCTGAGGCTTCTCTTCCCATAGGAGTCTTTCAAAGACTGAGTACATTGTCTCTGTTTTCTTCTTACTCTATCAGCCCGTCCTTCCAAAACAACAAAATATATACTACAGATTCAAAGCAGGATATGACAATAATGGGCAACCGAAGTGCATGGGTAGAAACAGAATGGAACCAGTAATGTATAACTTTAATGCATCTCTCTCTTCCTCTTACCGGCCTCATACTGTATTGTAGAATAACCTGCACACTCTGTTGGCTTTTGTTTGCCTCACTCAAGTTTTTCTGTGTTGATTTTCACTATGTGTATATCACTGATCATTATGGCTCAGTGTTACCGACCTGATGGTAATTTGTACATTGAAATGCATTAATCATACTATAGTATTCATCTGTGTTATTCTTTCAGTCTACCCATGTTTTGAGGTGAATATATATTTATACAAGTGAGTTGTTCCTTTATATGACTTATAATATTCCAACATGTTAGAGCACAGTACATTTACTTACTGTTGTAAGGCATTTATTTGCAGGTATTGTACTCTTTTTTTTTTCTTTTTTGAGACAGGGTCTTGCTTTGCAGTTCAGGCTGGCCCTGAGCTCACTATGTAGCCCAGGCAAGCTTCGAACTCAGCAATCCTCCTGTCTCTGCCTCCCGAGTGCTGGGATTACAGGCGTGAGCCACCACGCCCGGCACTGTGGTATGTGGTATTGATGGCTGGTGGACGCGAGTCACCACGCCCAGCATTGTATGTGGTTACCGGGATCGAACTCAGGACCTTGCGCTTGCGAGGCAGACGCCGGAACCACTGAGCTAACCCTTTGGCCCAGGTATTGTACTCTTAATAAGCAGTACTGCACATTTGCATGTCCTAGTATATGCATACTTTTGGTGGCCCTGTGGATAATTATTCTAACTTGTTTTTATGTCACAAATTGTGTGTATTTTTGGATGTGCTAGATAAAAGTAAACTGTTTCCATGGAATGCACAGTCATCAGCAGTTTGTTAAGTGTTCCAGTGGTTTCATATTGCTGTCACTGCTTGATGGTGTCAAATGGAATATTTTTGCTAATCTAGTGGCAACTATGTGAATAAATAACACTGATTTGCTTTGATGACTAATGTGATTGGGCATTTTATGTTTCTATTGGCCTATCAAGTTTCAGACTATAAATTGCCTCTCCAAAATGTTTACCATTTTTAAGAAACACAATAGACACTTTTCAGTCCTCATTTTTTTTTTTTTATTTAGGAACTCTTTTTTCCTTTACATTATTCTTTCTTCATTATTTTTCTCCTTTCTGTTTGGCCCTCCTTTTTAGCTTCTGCCTATTTCTTTTTGAAATTTATCTTTGTGAATCCATCTCTAACAGCTGATGTTCTTTAGGGATGCATCCTGATTTCTCTTCTCATTATTAGTTACATTCCTGGGACCCTTGCACAGATAACTGACTGGGCCCTTCCACCTAAAATCTAAAATACGTTTTTCCCTCTCTTTTGTAAATGTTCTGGTTCCCTTTCCGTTTTCTGTCTTTCTGTCTCTCTCTGTGTGCCTGTTTCTGTCTCACTCTCTCCTTCTCTTCTTGCCCTGTGGACTTAACATTTCTTTAGTAGTCCATGATTTAATTCAACAAGAATTACTTTGCGAGATCTTCCCCGGTTGAGTTCAAATCACATAGGATTTTTCGAATCCTGTGCTTTCCTTGCACATCTTGTGGACTGTGGCCAAGCATTTCTTCCCTGCCTACCCTGCAGACTGAAGTCAGGCGTTGACTCCATACCTGTGTTCTGCAAATGTGCACCCCTTCCACAGAGCATGGTGGCTGCGGCATAGTAGAATCTGACCAAGTATTATTCAATACTATGGCCAGGACTGAGTCATGAATGATAATGCACTATACCACCACCATAAAGGGAATTTAGCATGAAATAAATGGAGTTTTGGGGAGAAGATGAAGCACTTAGCAATTCATAAACATGAATTGAATATGCCCTGAAGTGATGGAGTGAAGCAAAGAGGCAGTAGGAGGCTGTGGAATGTGGATCTGGACCTGCGGAGAGAAACATGGGCTGAAATGATTGATGGGGATGCTGTCAGTGAACTGGAAATAAATGAAAATATGGGGAAAAAAGGCCAGGGAGTTGAGTAGCCTGAAAGAAGGGCCACAGACAGACACAAATCTTCTGCCTGCAGATCTGGACTAATTCAGCATTTTACTTATGGGCAGATTTCCTAGGCTCAGAACACTAAGCCCGAGTTACAGAAGTGAAATAGTTGCTCATTTCTGAAGATGCTTTTTTTTTTTTTTAAATTCTGTGACATTTACCCTTTGTATTGAGGCCAATCAGGCCCTCTGCCCCCGCACCCACATTTGCCCTTGCTGTTGATCACTGCTGGCGACTCTTGTCTGGAGTCTCCGTCCCTGGCTCTCTTCTCTGAAGTCTCCAGCCCTACTCCCTGCCGGGGACCGCAGCTCCCTGGACCCGCGTGACCCATGGTGAAGCTGCACAGTTTGCTGCCTCCATTCTTTAGGTCCTTCTGGTCTCTTCCTGTCTTCCTTCCTGTCATCTGGTCTTTAGTTCTGGTCAAATACAACCTTAACCAAAGGTCTCTGCTCAAATCCCTAGCTCAAATAACAGACTGTACTGATACACTCTGGACTCTAAACTGCTTTAACTTTATTTTTCTTATTTAATTCTGTGTTTCTTCTCCATTTCTATTCTTAGTATCCTAAGGTAATAAGGGCATGAATCTTTACTTCTGAGTGCCAACTCGAATATCTAGCACAGTGTAAGGACCCAGTGTTTAACCTTATTATTGTTAGCAACCACAATCTATGTAATTAATAGATTTCACTTTTATCAGGAAATATTTACTGAGTCTCACTATATGCTAGACATTTTGCTGAAGACTGGAAGTACATTGACTAATAGGATACAGATTTCTTTAAAAATTGCTTCATGTGACTAGAGCCTATAGGTACATTTATCATTTAAATAATTTTGAATTAACCTGCAATTTATTATCAAATATCCAACATTCAAATATATTTTTGAAGGATAACATTTTTCTCTTTTTACTTTATGTGTAAACAGCGATTCAAATTTCCATTAGGAATTCCACAAGTTGGTATTTATTAAAATCCTCTAACTCTGAGAAAACTTCCCTTTCGGCTCATATGTTATTGATCCTCAGCTCAATGAAGAGAAACATAAAATATCCTCTAATAATTATACTCCCACTCCAAAGTAGTGGTTTACAAGCATAGGAAGCACTTGATGATAGATTCAAGATCCTGCCCCTTTATCATTTATCTTACTTCAAATGTTATTCATCTTGGTATTTTTTCCCCTTGTCAATTGAGACAGCAAAGAGGAAGTGTGGCTGATGGTTTAAAATAACGTGTACAGAAGTGTTCAAAAAGGATTTGACTCCCCATTCATCTCTCATCCTGAATACGTGTTCAGGTAAGAACCAGTCAACGCCTCTCAGAGTCAGAGCATCATTCATCTCTCATCCTGAATAAGGGTTCAGGTAAGAACCAGTCAACGCCTCTCAGAGTCAGAGCATTCTTTAGAACTTTCTTTGCTTTACTAGTTCTTGTCTGCAGCACATTGCTCTACTCTCCTTGCATGAACTTCGGTACGTGTATATAACACACCCCATTTCCCTTATTTCATCCGATTACCATTCCCTCCATCCATTCCCCCCTCCACCTCTTCAGCCCTTCCTATTGGAAAAAGAACTGTCTCCCTACTTATCTATCTTTTATGTTGTTTTTCATTTATATTGCTTTTCTCATGTAAGAGAAAGCATGAGTTATTAGAGCTTGTGAGTCTGATGTATTTCACTTAATATTATGGTTTCAAGGCGCATTGGTTTTCCTGCAAAAGACTCCAGTTTATCATATTTAGTAGTGAACGAGCACTCCATTGTGTGTCAATACCACATTTTCTGTGTCTGTTCCTCCATTGTTGGACATGGAGGCCATCTCCAAAATTTAGCTTTTGGGAATTTCACAGCTATTAACAACAGTGCAATGGATACATGATATCATGTGTTTAGTTCTTTCAGAATGATACCTAGAAGGGGAACAGCTAGGTGGAATGAAATTTCTCATTTTAGCTTTCTGAGGACTCTCCGTCTGGATTTCCAAGGGGGTGTACTAGTTCACACCCCCTTTTAAAAGCATTTACCTTCAAAAAGCCTGTTATTCTTCTGCTGCTTGGTCCTCCTCTCCTCCCCTCCAGTGTTTCCTTTGCTTGTTGGTTGCTGAATAGTGTTTTCTGTTATGCTCAGTGGCATATCTTTTAATGCTAATACCTTTCATGGTGAAAAAGATAAAATTAATATTTTAAAAGCAAGCTAAATAGCTATCTTTAAAAGAGTTCTAATACATTTTCCAGGAAATTAGCAGTACATTTGGTTATAATTTAGACAGCATTTAAATAGCTTCCCTTTTTTCCTGTGGCTCTCAAACAAAACCATTTACATGGATGACTCGTCAGTCTGTAGTAGGCACACTGAGAGTGTAATTCCTTTAGTCTTTAGGAGTGCTGTTTGCAAATAAAAATTATAGTGGAGGAGTATAATGTCAGGCTTTTACTCTTCTTTCACTCTCATCCTTGAGACATTTAGAGTACTTTTAGAAGTGTGATCAAGGTGGGTGGAAGGCTCTGATGCCAATGAGAGGGGGAGGTGGGAAGGGGACAGATGGCCGACAGGGACTAATGACAATGTTAGGGATAAAAGTCACATATTTACACTGTTCCTTACAAACTCCCAGGGTGAGAATTTAGTCGAATTGAATGTGGTTACAATTCTTAAATTTAGGAAGAAAAGGGTGCTTTTAAATTAACTGGGCATTCACTGCCCCTCTCACTTTTCTTTGTAGAACAGAAGACTTGAGGAGAATAATTTGGTCTCATTCAATTCTCCTTTTTGACATCAGAAACCTTTCATTTCAGAATATTTCCAATTAGTATCATGAACCGCTTACCAATCTTCTACAGAACGTGTTTAGTAAAAATACAGACATTTAGGGTTTTGCCAATATCGGCTTATAAGTTACCTCTTGTAACTAGTCCTGTACATCATGAAGAGCTTTCACCAATGATGTACAACTGCTCTGGGTGTTAGTTTACTTTTTCCAGCACTGGGCCCTCACCTGCCCCCGAGGAGTCTGTAAGGGACCCTCACCGTTGTTTTTATGTGCAGAAACATAGCATTGCCATCAGCAAGCCAAGCTCATGAAACTCCCAGAGAAGGAAAGGAGTCTCTAAAACTCCACTCAAACCCAGTAGAGAAATCTGGCTCCATGGAGGGAGAAGGAGAGGCTGTCTACCAGCGCGTGTCCAGACAGGGCTGCCGTTCACCGTCTCTGGACCAGATGGAGAGACCGAGTCCTCGTGGCCAGGAGCTCGTAACCTTCTGTGAGAGATAGAAATGGAAAAGACACATTTCCAGCTCTGTGAGTAGTGCTCGATCAGGACACAAAAGGGAGCCAGGTCATTCACTTCTCTCAAAGGCGCTAGGAAGTAAGGACAGAGGAACTATTGCAGGGCTGCGTAGTTGGGCGAAATACTGTAAGACTGAAATTAAAATGACCCTGAGGAAACGAGAGTTCCCCCCCAAAACCATCATAGATTTAAGTTGTTATAAATGTAAAATGGTTTCCTTCAGAGAGAGACACAATGCAACAGGCACAGAAGTAGAGAGATAGGCAGAGAGGGGTAGGAGAAAATAGGCTTGAGTTGTATCTAAGGAAAGATTCTTATGTTTAGGGAAGTGAGTGAAAAACAACCTCCATTCTCTTTTAGGCAATTTTGGACACTTGAGGATTTGGGAACGTTTGAAAAGGCAACGGGTGTATGAAGCAAGAGGTGAAAGCAGCATTTTTCAATTTTCAAAAAGAATAAAACAAACATACAATGTTTTCATCCACCTCTGCACATCGAGCAAATAATAGGCTCTCAGGAGCAGCGCGCAAGGAGAGTCTGTTAGACAGATATTTATTTTAAACGGAACACTTCATTTTCCTGGTATAATTTATTTAGGGCTCTTTTTTTATCCTTAATGATGCTAAGAAGAAAATAAGATTTCTATTTAAAAAAGGTTATTATATACAAAGGAAATGTCAGCTGTGCTGTTCTTTAATGCAGTCGAATTTAGAATCAAACAATATATCGCGTGAGATAATATGTGGCTCATGAATAGATCAAACGGCGAATCTCATATTTGATGTGCACGTAGTCGTACTGCAGGTCACTGAGTCTGGCGTTCAGACGGGCTCCTACCTTCCCAATTCTCCGTGGGCCACGGCTCTCGGCGAGCAAAGCTCCCTGGACAGCTGGCTCTGCCACCAACCATCTGGAGCGTGGGCTCCCTCGTGAGACCCATTACGGGAAAGTTTCAAGTCTTCCCTTCCACCTTTAGGGAATACATATATTGTTTAACGAGACATCCATCGACACATCTGCAGGATGATGATGGCCCGAAAAAGAGTTGGAGGAATTTTAGCAGTCTAACTTGAAGAACAGTCATACCTGAGTAACACAGTGAGATCAGGAAAAGCTGTCTTTCCAAGGAGCAATCGGCAAACTCAAACTGAACCGTGACTCTGTTGCCTGGCACAGTGCTAGCAAAGCTTTTGTAAATAAGGATGGAAGAGAGGTTGAAGGGAAGGGAGGGGAATGGGGGGGGGGGAAGCAAGTTGTGACTGGATATAAAATGTACCAATAAAGTATTCAATTAAAAAAAAGAAGCAAGTATATCATATAAAGGGACAAATTCCCTAGGATGAATATGATCATGTACCAATAAAAATAGCTTTAAATGCATTATTTCACCACCTCATGATGTAATTACTTAAGACCTGGAATCAGGGCCCTGAGATTTCTATAGATTAAGTGACATTCTTATTTAGTAGTAAGCAGGAATACAAACATATGAGCATATTTTCCTTTTTCAACTTATGTTTATCAAAGACTTCCTGGTAACATTTTGGGTACAGGGGGATAAACACTTATAAGCGGTATATTACCCCACTAATATGCAAGGTGTAGTAGGCTAGAAAATGTGTGTAATATGATAAATTCTAACATGGAGCTGCAATATAGTTCTTCAGGGACAACAGAATAGATACCTTTTCCTAAGGACAGAGAGGAAGAGGTCCCAAGACAGGTGAATCTCAAACTGTGGTATGAAATGTGATTGGTTGTCACTAATAGACTTTTGTATATATTTGAATGATTCAGTTTATTCACTTTGTTCCTGGTAATTTGAGAAAATTTGCCAAGTCTTAATTTAAGTAAATTTGTTCCTGCTGTTCCGTGTCTCTGACAGGGAAAGTGGGATGTACTGTATAGAACAGAGAAGAGAAGAGAAAAGAACATGGAGGAAGAAAAGGACAGGGGAGAGCCAGAAATCAGAGGAAAGGAGAGGAATTTAGGTGTAGGTGTACATAAAGTAAGCGAAATCTAAATGAAATTAGGGAAAAGGGAAAGAAACAGATATGGTGAAAAGAGAGGGTCAGAGGGCTACATGGGAAGTAAAGAGGGGACCAGTTTTGGTAAAAAGGCAAGAGAAACTTCAAAAGATACTACTGTACTTTATTTCAGGTTGTTATAATAAAAATATAACCCATTATGATAATTTAGACAGGCTATTTCTTATAAAAATAGAAAATGCCTATTGTAAGTAGCTAAACTCAATAATGCCCCGAAGATGCATTTGTCTGCTGTGTCCATGGGACCATAACTTCAAATGCTGGAGAGAAAACTAAACAGAACATTAAATAGTGGTTTTCAAATGCTTTGTTTCCGTGTTCTATGTCTGAGCCATATTTTGAACATAAAAGATCTGTGTCACTGATGCTGGAAACCGTCTTCTGAAAATGAAGTGTTAATTTTCATGGCAAATGAGTAGCTTCATTTCAGTATTTTAAATATGTCACTCATGACATTCCTCCAGGTGTGGCTTTTTGCTTTACGAATTCTGACGTGTGGGTCCTCTCGTGTGGTTTCTGAAAACACAGAGGACTCCTCTAAGAAGTGGTGATGATATAAGGCTTCGGTGTTTTGTGAGAATTCTATTTCTGTTTCCATAGAAATGTTTGGGTTTCAATCTTACTTTCACCCACTGTTTCTGAAGCTGCTGTCTTGATATCTTTAAGGGTGTGTGTGTGTGTGTGTGTGTGTGTGTGTGGTGTGTATATGGTTGTCCTTGTTGTTATAATAGCATATCTTGAGGTGTGGCGCACTTCTCTGCCTATCGATATAAACTCTTGCAACACATAAACAGCCAATCCCAGAAATGGCGAACATTGTCTGCATTCTCTGTGCACTCGGCAGAGATTTTTCATATTGTACATTATTGGCTCTGCTGTGTGATAGCACCACAGAGCCTTTGTAATGCTCTCCGCAGAGCTATTTATATACTGTGAGTCTACTAAGTACCCTTCCCTCGGCTGGGCTTCTTCCACGCTCTCAAAGAGAAAGGGACTCGCCCCAGTGAAAGGAGCACGGACGGCGCCGCCCAGCACACAGGATGCTGCAGAGGCGGACTGCGTCTACACGGCTCACGCGAAGTATCGTTATGTTCAGCTGGATGGTGAAATGAGGTTAGCTCCCAGCGAAGTACAAGGGTATTTCTCTCTAGCAGGCCGAGATAATTAGAATCTGGTTTGCATGGACCCGAGTGTGATTCTCTGACTATGCTATGCCAAGGGCCGTGGACTCCAGGGCCATCTGGCCGTCAGTCTTTCCCTTTATTCACTGTTGGGATCAAAACTTTAAAAGACGAATAGCAAAAGGCTCCCTGTCACCTGAGGTCACGTTTGGAGCTGGGCTGCTGACAATTGAAATGACTTAGCTACACGCACAGCCCAAGGAGGAGAGCAAGTGTAAAAGCCAGTGACAAAAGTGGGGATTTATATTATTAGCCCTGAAATTTATCCCACCCACACGAATGGCTAGTGATTAAAACCAGCAGTTAGAATTTTCCTTAGTGTTTTGTTCATGGGTCGACAGTGAATTGTGTATATTTGGAACCTCCCTTCTTTCTCAGAATCATTCTGAAACATTTATTTCAGATTATTAATCTAAGTTCATTCAGAATTCTTTGCACTGTGATGCTTGTGCTTTTAGAGAGATTCCTGGATGATATGACATTCTAGAATTAACTGGACATCAGACACATTCTTTTATCAGATTTGGCCAACAGGGCTTTGCCTACAATGTGACATTTATATTCAGATTAAAAGGTCTGCTATTTGGATTCACTTATATTCAGTCATGACATGTTCAACAGCATGACTTTAAAAATAGTATAAAATGCATAAAATAATAAGGAAAAGAGTTACTAGCAAAATGTGATGAGCCAGTTAATGTCACACTAGCCCAGGGATTCAGAAAATGTCAATTTTCTGAGGTTAAGGCAGATTAAGGTTAAGGTAGATGTGTGCAGTCCCAGGAAAAATAATTACATAAAGAAATGGTATCTTTTATTTGCTATTTGTTCACTTCTTGGCTAAAAAGATCAGGGAGACACAGGAAGGGCAACTTTCTGGTTCTTACTAGCACATAAGGTAAAATGTGGGCAGAAATAAGAAAAAGGAAAACAACTTTCAGTATTTTTGCATTTAAACTTAAGCTATCCTTACTTGACAAATCTATTTTGATGAAGAAAAAGCAGGTACTTATTTTCTTTGCCAACTATATTTAAAAATTTATTGCCTTATTGGAAGATTTTTTTTTTTTTTGAGACAGGGTCTTACTTTGTAGTTCAGGCTGGCTCTGAGCTCACTATGTAGCCCAGGCAAGCCTGGAACTCAGCAATCCTCCTGTCTCTGCCTCCCGAGTGCTGGGATTACAGGCGTGAGCCACCACACCCGGCACTGTGTTATGTGGTATTGATTACTGGTGGGCGCGAGTCACCATGCCCAGCATTGTATGTGGTTACCGGGGATCGAACTCAGGACCTTGTGCTTGCAAGGCAGGCGCTGGAACCACTGAGCTAACCCTCCGGCCCTCTTGGAAGATATTTTTAAAAATCGATTCCAATAATGGCCTATCCAATTACTAGCTGACTTTCTCTGCAGAATATAAGAAATAATCTGAGGACACTTACATGGATTTAGTAAAAAGTTTAATAGATTATTCTGCATGGAATCTTTTTAAATTAGAAAAATAAAAAAACCTGAAATTATATGTACTACAGCTTCTGAACTTATAGATATTATAAACACTTTTAATGAAACTGTCTTGAGTAACAGGAAGTTAACTAAACTTTGAATACAGAGGTTTCTGGTAGATATGAAAAGGTTATTCTTAGGAGTTCCTCACAAATTTGATTCCTCAAGTGGCTGGAGGAATTTTTCCTTGAAAAATAACTGTGCCAGGTCTTCAAAAGTAGGACATTACCTTTGAAAAGACTGTCAGAACTGTTAGAATAAGTAAACATTACAGGCATGCGCATCCTTAAATAACTTCTCCAGGTAGAAGTACTGCTTGTGAAATAACAGGTCATTTAAATGCTTGTGGAAAATGGATTCCCCTATCAAGTAGTTACTGGAAACTACCTGCTATAGCATCTCAAAATTTAGAAGGTGTATTAACACCTGAGGTCACTGGGAAATTCTACCATCTGAGAAGTTCTACCATCAAAAAGCTGTTTACTTTTGATACAACCATTTAAAAATGTATATAGCCATGGAATCATTTTGTGATACTTCACTGATTACTACCCATTTAAGGTAACATATTAGTCACATCAACTGACAGAAAAGTAAAAAAGTATTTTAAAAATAGCCTGGCCTGCCAGATATGGGGAAGCACACTGTAATCCCAGCAATTGCCTAGAAAGCTGAGGCAGAAAGGTTGCATATTTCAGGCCAACCCAGGCAATTTACCAAATCCTGTCTCAGAAACAAACAAGCTGGCCCACAAGGTATTACATAACATACATTAGCTTAACGAGCACATATCTGTCCTATACGAGAAAACCAAAATAGAAATAGAGAGATTTTGTCCAAAAGTTTAACCTCATGTATACTCAGGCCTTTTATTTTATAGTATAGCTCCTCAGAAAGCTTATAAGTGCTTATTGCCAAGAAGTTTTCTCCTTAACTCTCTCGAATCACACTTTTGTGTTCATCAGTTCATTGAAACAGCTGGTGTCATAGGCAACAGCCACCTCTGTGTCCCAAAGTGTACTGATTGCCTTCCCGTCTCCTTTCACTTTTTCCACAGTATTCTTGATACAATCAGTTGCCTTCTCCTTCTTGAAGGACTTTCTTTAATTAGCACCAGCACTCTTGGCTGTTGTGTCTCCAGCTGTCCTTCTCCCCTGTGGCTTCTTCTGAGCAGCCACAAGATTTCAAGATTTCAGGACCTCTTGTCTTTTCTGTCACCTTCCATAGCCTGGGTGAGCTCACTGGTTTCCTAGTTTAAAACACCATCTATTTGTTGATGACGCTCACATGAATACCTTGGTCCCTGAAGTGTAGCTGACACTAGCCAATAACTAATGGAAGCTTTAAATTCAGATACCAGACATCCTCAGGCTCCGTATTGCACTTCCTCCTCCTGCTGTCTCTCCCGGCTCTGTACACAGAAGGTCACTTTTGCATTCAGACCCTGCGGCCCCTACAACACGTTAAACTTTCTCTCATCAATCAAGTGACACTGATTACCTCTGATCTCCTGGCTACAAAGAGGCCCTAAGCAGGCCAGCACACATGGCAGTCTCTGCTTAGAGTGAAAGGTGAAAAGAGTTAAGAGTCATTTCCAAGACAAAGAACAGACCTTTGTAGACAGTGACATGCATGATCTAAAAAACCAGGAGGAACACTGACGCTCTTACCTTTTCTTGTGGTGTTACGTGGTTCCATCTGCTTCAGATAATCCCACCACTTCATAATCATTCTAAGCTGTATCTCCTTTACCACCAGGCCTTGGCAAGCCTCAGGTATTTATTCAGGTAAAGAGCCATAGTTATTGCAGTATTTATGGATTTTGTCACCCCTTGACATTTGTGAAATTGTGCTAGCGTTTCCTTTAGGTGTGTGTTTGTTTCTGTAGAGCCCGGATGACGTGTGCCTCATGCCTTTTGCTCTAAGTGATTGTACTACATGCTTTTGAACACTGCGCTGATTTTTAGGAACATGTCAATTTATAGCAGCACTGACTGTGAACATAACGTGGGAGGAGCATTTCCACAAAGAGGAAGATGAGTTCGATATTTGAAGGTCAGAAATAAGTTTTCCCCAGAAAGTAGAGTAATAAGGACTGAGAATTGAAGCAAGGAAGAGAGGAAGTACCAACGCACTGAGTGTTTGCTGGATACTACCAGACACAAGATTAAATGTTCTATAGTTTATGATTTCATGGGAGAATGATCGTGGTAATGTCAGACAAATGTCATATGATACAGGGGATGCGGATGACTGCTAAGGAGATAATTTTCCTTATAAACTACTAAAATAGGCAAGTTTCCCAGTCCCTAGAAGGTCTTTGTACTGTGAAAATAGTGGCTTTACAAAAAAAAAAAAGAAAATTATCATAGTAACAAATACATAAATCTAAGATTCTCAAGTGTTTTCTTTTTGCTTTATAGTTTGTTGTTATGTGAGATACAGCCTATTTATAAAGAGTGCTCATGTTCTATGTCATCAGTGGTAAAATGTATCATGAATTCTTAGGTGCTGGAATCAAGAGGGAAAGTGTTTGGGGGTGAATTTTTGAGTTTCCTGCTTATTAAAAGAAAAGGGACTTTCATATAGAGAAAAAGAAAAGGTTGCTCTCAGAGGAAGAAAGAGCAAGATCATCAGGAGAGGAGAGAATGTACTTAATTCATGGACACATTCTCAGGAGGA
Organism: Thryonomys swinderianus; assembly: GCA_004025085.1. NCBI lineage: Eukaryota > Metazoa > Chordata > Mammalia > Rodentia > Thryonomyidae > Thryonomys > Thryonomys swinderianus. The sequence continues at coordinate 65,281 of PVIC010002129.1, forward strand.
ATAAAAGGAGAAAGAAGGGAAGAAATAATCCAGGTGGCCAGAAAGACAAATGAAGACTTTCCTAAAAGTGTTTCAAGGGCAGTGATGAAAGGCAAACGAGCAGAATTAGTGGAGAAGGGTGCGGAAGCATCAGTGTAACCCTGATCATTGCATGACTCCAGCACACCATGAAGATGTGCTCAAAGGCACTTGGGTGATTAAAGTTCTGAATATTTGAGCAACTCCCTCCTTGGTAGGGATCTTCACGCCTGATGACAGACAGGAAATGTCTATAGGAATCACAAACACTTTCGTAGTCAGGAGAAACTGTACTTAGGGTTGAGAGTATTTGTTGTATTAGATCACCTCCATAATATTGAGCATTATCTTTTTGGGTTTTGTTCACTTATACACTTTTATTTTACTCAATTATTTTTTGCACAGAGTAAATTAGTGTATTCTTCCATCTCAAGGCTGTAAAATATATATTGTTAAATACAAATTAAAATGACAGTAGTTTTGTTTTAAATTTTTTTGTTAATATTGCTTCTCTTAATGTTCTTAGGAAGATTTAAGATTTTTGTATGTTCAGTGTTTTTCTTCAGACTACAAGTCCTTTTCTACAAACTTATCTAGAACATGGTTTAATTAAAAATACTGAAAATATTAATTTATGGTAATATTTATTATGAGCACTATGAATATTGTGGTTTTAATATTTAAAATGTAGTAACATTGAGTTTTAAAATAGTCAAATCATTTGGTATGGAAACTCTTATAAATAATTTTAGACAATATTTTCATAATAAACTTCATTACAGAGTTGTATAATGTATAATGGCAAAATTTAGAAAAACTAAACAGAGAATGATTAAAATCAATCACGTTAATACTTCTATGGATATTGTGGTATATTAAGCAATTATAAAGCATCTTCAGATACTTTATAATGATATGGATAATGCTTAGCGTGCAAAGTGTAGAGAGGGAAAGAAAAAGAAAATTAAATTTATATTTTAGTGTTCATTCAATGGTATTATTATGTGTATAGACAGAAAAGGATCAAAATTAACCATATATATATTTTTTCTGATTGTGGCTTTATAGATGAGTCAACCTTTCCTCTTGGTACTACTTTTTGTAAATTCGCTATTATAAGCTATTATAAGCATAAATAATAATATGCTTCTATAATTGGAAAAAATAAAACATTTTAGTAGAAAAACACACAGTGGTACAAAGTTTCAGAACCGGAAAGTGGCAAATTAATCAGAAGTCTAGTGGAAGCTAGACGTGTTGCACAGCAACGACACTTTCCACTGTGAGCATGGTCACTGTGTGTGTGGAGGGGGAGGGGGAGGCGCGAAACTAACAATCAGCAAACACGGAGGCCTCCAGGCCTGGCTTTGGAGAAGCTGACGGTGCCACGAAGGAGAAATCCAGTTCTTTCTCAGGAAGGATTTGGGGAGGTTTTTAAAACAGGAGTTGGATTTGCTACCGAAGCCCCTTGTTTGGTACTAGATGCTTCTCTCTAGATTTTAAAAGGATGTGGTTTTTCACCTCTGAAAAATTAACTGCTGTTTGGCGACGGTGCAGGTGTTAAATCAAACACCTGCTTTCAAGACACGCACGGGTACCTGTCTGCCCATTCCAATCCATCTGACGCTACGTGTTGCATCTTCTGAGGAGGTATTATAAGAGGTTTGGCCCCCTGAAGATGACGGGGGAGCTCAGAGTTTCTATTTCTGTTCTTCTTTTCCTTTTTAGACTTTCAAACCTTGTTTCTATTTGGTGGAGCCTGTGTATTCAACACCCACTTTTGCTTATTTTCTTGCTTTTAAATTTGCATTATTTTTCAATTTGATTATACTGTGAGTACCGGCACCAGCGAGCACCTTCTCTGCTGACTTTATCCTGAGAGGAATCTACTTCCCAGCTGGAAGCTTCCTTTTATTTGCCAAGATGTAGCCCGTGTAGTTTTGCTAACATCCCATCTTTGTGTTCAGAGGTAGAGGTGATAGAAAAATAGCAGGTGGAGAGATGATAGGTTGGGAGACTAGATTGATAGATGAGAGATAGATGGGAGGTGAAGATGGGGAGTTTGAGCTCTTTGAAATACAGGGATTTGCAATTTGTGCGTTTAAAACTTACAGATTTTGGATTCCGCACACACACACCGACTCCAAATCACAGATAGAGAGGTTTATTTGCATCTCGAGTTACCTAGCTTGCATCTGTTTCTGATCGCGCGAGAATGCGGCGTATGGGTAGGGGCGGGGCAACAAGTGCGTTCTCCATTCAGCGAAAGTTTGCCGAAAGCGCGGTTAGCCAGTAGAACGCAGGAACCTGTAGAGCAGACAAAGATTAATTATACCTGTGCTCGCGCAGCAATGTTTGTGTTCCAAACAAATTATATTTGCTTGTGTCTAAACGATGCATAAATCTGATGCGTGCAGATGAACGCGCGTTCGGGATGAGTGAGCACACTTGTTTGAATGTCATATTTATCCCTGTATTTTGTCAGAAAATTAACTTCTTTGGAGTTTGTGCTTGAGCTGAGCATATGGTTGTTGATCTCTGGAGATGACAGCCTCTCTGAGCAATAGCTCCTTATGGCTCCAGCTCTCCTCGGCTGGCAGATGCTTTGGGCTTTTCTACAATTAAGTGGAGATCATCACTGTTTTCTTTGAGCACTGCTGTGCCTTGTACTCTGAAGTGTTTTGTTAATCACTGTCTGCCTTCGACAGAAGCTGCCAAAGCTCTCATTAAGTTTGAATTTTGAGATGTCATGCTCGAATGATGGAATTTCATCCTTTTTCTGCATGAATGGAATTGGCAATGGAAAGGTGCCAGGAAAAAAATCATGTCACTAAAGTATACTTGCTTTATATTTTGGAGATGAAACAAAAGGTGGTGGTGGTGGGGGGTGAGTCCCAGTGATTTGTCAACTGGGGAGCACGCAGTTTCCTAGGTGATATAATTGTTGGGTGCTCACCTTGATTAACAGGACTGGTTACTTTATTAGACAATATCTCAAGAGTCGGTCATTTTCTTGTTCACAAAGTGAACCTTAAATCTCTTTTCTTAGTTGCCCCAAGACCTTTCATGATATTTGGTATCTATTTTCAGTGTGCTGGAAGAGAAAGTAAGGTTAAGTCACACAAGAAGCAAAGTGATTTCTTTAATAACCTGTTTGTCTAATTGAGGGTAAAAAGAGATACGCGGTAGCAAAGCAAAAAGTGCCACTTTTGCCCTTCAAAATAATTGCTTGAAACTGTATAGAGACTGAAAACTAAATGCATCTGTTGACTATTTAATGATTTGCTGCGGGAAACTAAGTGTTATGGGAAATATGGTTTGAAAAGACATTATCCATTTCTCCTGGTGAATCTAAATTATTTCAGTTGAGTGGGTAAAAGTAGGAAGTAAGCCTTGAAGAAAAAATACTTAGCGTAATTAGCTCTAATGTCTAATCACTTGAGTCATAAAACATTTGGAAATTTATTAAACTGGTCTATAAAATTCTGTATTTGTAAAGACTGACGTATCCTACAGCATTTTTGTGTCCACTTTGTGGCTAGATTTATTTTAATTGGTAACATGCAGTGGATATTCCAATGAATAATTTTAATAGATACAAGAAAAAGAAAATTCCAGCCAGTTATTTAGTAGCAGGGAGATCAGCTACTCTGACCACAATATTCCTGCAGCTTCCTGACTTGTGTTTGTACAGGAGGTGCATTTTCTCTGAGGCTAAGGATTGATTTCACAATGCACAGTTGAATACAATGCCCACCCCTTTTAAATTACTTTAATGAATCGGCATGTTGAAAGGAGCTAGATACAGTATTGGTGTAGAGTTTGGAGGCAAAGTGTTAGGTAATATTTTTATACGAGTATACTGACAATGAAAGTATTATTATTTATGCACTGTAGGAAGACAGCCTAGGAAATTTGTAGCACTAGAATATGTAGCAGATGAGACAGAGAATAGGAAGAAAGAGAAAGGAAAAAGAAGGTACTGCAATGCAGTTGGAGAATATGTCTAAAAGTGTGCCTGACTTCATATGTTCTTACTGTTTCATAGGTTCTTTGGCCCATTAGTCTTGTTTTCAACCGGTATTTATACTAAATAAATTTATAAAGTCTGATAAGTAAATGAATCTGATATTGGAAAAACAAAAAGGGCTGTGGGAAGACAGCAATTGAAATGTATTATGTACAGGTACTGATTCTCTACAGCAAATGGAATCATCACTGCAAACACATAGAAATGAAAGTAAAAAATGACAAAAAATAACAGATGAGAGCCACATGATCCGAGTTAGGAACTAGCTGGAAACCTTCACCAAGGGTACATACATGTAAATTCCAGGTTTCCTTTTTGGTTCTACATTTAGCTAAGGAAGATGCTCACTTACCTTTAGAAAGGAAGAAGACAGAAAGTTGCAAGTGTCTATGAGTCAGAATATTGTCTTATCTCCTCCTTCACTCGGAATCAGTTCGTGCTACTGAGTACATGGCCTTAAAGAGAATACACTGTGTAGAATGTCTGGCTGGCCTAGAATGCACAATGGTGGCGAGTCCTGATCTAGGAAAACATGGTGGTGCTGTGGTAGAGTCCCAGAAATGAAGGCCAGAGACAAGCTGTGGTGTATGGGAAGGTTTGGGCATCTATGTTGACTTTCAAGCTATTTCAGGGTCAAAGCCAGAGAAAACAGGAAAAAAACACTGACCACAGGATGTGTCTTCGATTCACACACTGGGAAATTATGAACCAAAAGGAACCACATAAATAATACCCTGGAGCTCATTAGCTTTCCTTTCAGTATAGGTCACCACGGCATTGTAGCTCTTTGACTAAACTGAATGTGTAGCACCACTGAAAACTTAGAGCACCTGTAAACATCAGGCAACATGACTCCAATGTTCAATCTCAATCTACTCCTTCATCTAGAATCTAAGGAATTGTAGTATCTCAAATGGCCAGCCAGGCATTCTTGGAATTAGTTTTCTACTAATTTATTTAAATACATTTCCTCTCCTCCTTAAGATTTGTATTTATTTTCGCTAATATTGACTAGAGCAAAAGCAATTTCTTACACTTTGAATAAATTTAACTTTTCAAGATTTCTCTTATTAAATTACTTTGAGATTTAGTTATTTATCTTTGTGTTGCTGGGGACTGAACCCAAGGCCTCACTTGTCATTCAGACAGAGGCAACGAAAATGGAAGTAGATGGAGTTCAGTGCAGCAATCTGAATAGAATTGAATTCTCCCAATTAAACAGTAAAAGAAGGGAATATTTTGAATATTCCAGCAGGAGTATTTGAAAATTGTTCTTTTCCTAAAAAAGTTACTCCACACTACTCATACATATTATTACAAGCCAGATCAGGTTGTTCTCTTCTTCTAATATATTGCAGAATTATGCTATTTATAGCCAAGTGTGCTCTCTAAAGATCCTCACATAATTATCTCCTTTCAAAACAAACTTGAAGTTTTGAATCCTGAAGAGTACAAAGTACAACCTATCATTTATAGTTCCTTAGGGAGATGGATACGGTAACTTTTTCAACCTTGGTCTAAATATACAATACATTATTCTGAAATATGCACACTTATTATCACGAATATAAAGTATGATACATTTCAAATAGTTTTTTTTTTTTTTTGAGACAGGGTCTCGCTTTGTAGTTCAGGCTGGCTCTGAGCTCACTATGTAGCCCAGGCAAGCCTCGAACTCAGCAATCCGCCTGTCTCTGCCTCCCGAGTGCTGGGATTACAGGCGTGAGCCACCACGCCCGGCTTCAATTAGTTTTTATATGTATTTAAAAACTCCTCTCCTTTGACCATAGAGATTTTTTTCTTCCCTCCATTTTCCTATCTTCTGGGCCTTTTTTATATAGCATATTCCAGAATAAGGGTACAAGTACCACTTCAATCAATACTTTTTAATATTCAAATTAATTTGCATGGCTAAAATTCTTTCTGTATTACTTATGTCATAACATATTCTTCACTCAAGGAGTTGATACTTGAGAAAGAAAACACAACAAAATCCTTCTATATATAATTGTGATAGAATAAAAATTCAATGCGCTTTCACCTTTTGTTTTCCAGAACAGTCTTTCCCTTAGTCAGCCAATATACAGAAGCAAATAAAAATGCATTATCAAGAACTGTAATGACAAAGACTTAGCATTCAACTGGTAACCTTCAAAGATAGAATTACACATTTGGTCCATAACCTTGTAGTCACAAAAATTCTGAAGAAAAATTTCCCATGCTTTCTGTATTTTCATTTAGCTTTTTTAGTATAGCTAAACTATACTAAACTAAACTATACTGACTCCCTCTCATCTAGGTTAGAGAGGAAGGAGGGTGGAGTCTAGGCATGGAGAGTGTGGGAAAGACTCAGTCCCAGCAGTGTGGTAGTTCTTTGCGGTCAGGTTAAGAAGGCCTTTTGTATAGCTACTGTGACAGAGGTAAGACCAATAACTGATAGCAACAACTTTACAGCTTCGTCAGAGGAGGCATGGAATTATTTTTCCCAGTATCTTGCTGGGTTTTGTCACTGAGGAATACGTCCGGGTGCTTTCCCTGTAGGTGTTCAGTGCTGGACAAGAGCATGTGGCCATCCACCCACACTGGCTTGGACAGAGCCTTGCCCCAGCCCTTGGACTCTGGGCAGAAACGACTGCATGCCAGTTAAGAAGCAATGCATGATTGTCACACTGGTCTCTCTTCTTCTGATACCTGTTTTCCTCACCGTGAAAACCACATGGAAAAAACTGTAAAGCAGACTGAGAATATAAAGCTGTGCAACACATGGCAAATCTCAAACTTGAGAGTGTAACATTTTTTTTTTTTTGAGACAGGGTCTCACTCTGTAGTTCAGGCTGGCTCTGAGCTCACTTTGTAGTCCAGGAAAGCCTCGAACTCAGCAATCCTCCAGTCTCTGCCTCCCGAGTGCTGGGGTGACAGGCGTGAGCCACCACTCCCGGCAAGAGTGTAACATTTTTCTTGGCACAATATTATACCGGGAGAAATCTGACCAACACAGGAAGTCAGCAGAAAGATGTGGTGATGGGGTATTTCTCCCTGCAGGGTGATGGATCAGAGTGTTCCATTTTGAAGGGCAAAACTGTAGTATTTCCAGTGTTAACCTGATTAGTACTGAAAGGTGTTTTTTCCAGAAGACAGAAAAAGTTATCTTAGGTGTTTTCTCCACCATGGCCAGGTGGACCTGCAGCAGCTCTGGGAGCAAAGAATATAAAGGAATGGAGGGGATAAAGGCCCCCATTTTTGTAAGGTCCAAGACTCTTCTATGACACTTAGACTTCATCTTACAGAGAAAAACAGAGTGCAGAAGCTGAGAGACTGAGAATTCTTATTTTAGACAGAAGAAATATTCCCGAAGTTGGACCCTAAACATTAATCTTCAGATTTCTTATCTGCATATTTACTTTTTCCTGCTAACTGTATGTTGTCCACTTAGAAGGAAGATTCATAGAGGTGTAGGTAATATTAAGATGGAAAAAGATGATTTGGTGAAAGGTGAGTGCAGCTGACCTCAGTTTTGTTATCTTTTCTTTGTGTTTGGTTGTTAGATAAAATAAAATCCCTTTTGGTATATATTGGGAAAGTTTTGCTTTTCTGCTTGTCTGATGAGAGTGAAGAGCTATGTAAGAAACACCAGTGGGTGTAATTTTGTTTTACCTTAAAGTTCCTGGATGTTTTAATGACTCATTCTAGATAAACTATTCCCATGAAAGTTAAAAGGCAAAGAAGAAACAAGCATTTTAAATTTATTAATTTTCTGAGAAATCACTACCAGTGCAATCTTTCCTACTTAGTTTGTACTATTCTAAGTAAATTTCTAATAATTCTTCTGTCACCTTCCTAATTATTTTAAGTTACTTTATCTAAATAGCTCAGGATGTTCACATGCATTTCAAATTTACACAATATGCACAGTGGCAACGAGAAACATATTTCTTAAAAATTGTATGTCTGGAAATGTTTTTACAATCAACAAATATTCTAATATGAATTCATGTGCTGTAGAGGTATCCTATAATTTTGATTCTTGCAAGATTACTGACCCTTGGCTTTCACTTTTCATATTATGGACTGGTTGTATCTCCCCAAAATTTATATGTTAAACTTTTAAACCCTAAGGTGACCATAACAGGAAGTGAGACCCTTGGGAACTGATTAGGTCATGAAGGTGTAATTTTCATGCATGAGACTATGCACGAGACAAGCACGAGATGATGTTTCTCTTGCCCTTATGAAGATAAAATAAAAATGGGCATTTGCAACCCAGGCATCTGGACTCCTTGCTCAGGCACGTTCTGCTGGTTTCTTGGTCTTGGACGTCCCGTTCTCTGTAACTGTGGAAAGTAAATGTTGTCTAAGCTGCTTATCTTCAGTGTTCTGTTGTAGCAGCCTTGTTAGACTAAGACAATAATCAGATACCACTTATCTTAATTTATGAAAAAAATACTTAGGGTGGGCACTGGAGGTTTCCCATTCCTATTGATTCCAAGTTCAAAGCTTCCTTCAGTAAATTTATTTCTTTCAGGATGATTGATTTGCAATATATCTCTGCTGACTTTCAAAAAGTCGTAATAAGAATTCTCATATTTCATTAAAAATGATCAGTGGTATAGCAAACGCTCCCCCTCAGCTTTTAGATTTTACCTCCATACATGTTTCTCCTAGTTCAAATAAATATTTCTATTTAGATGGAGTGACAATATGCAGTTTGAACCAGATTACAACAGAAATGACTACTCCATGGAAAGATGCCTCTGAGTCTCCGAGATCTGAGATTGTGTGCATAGATTTTTAGTAGAGTGTCTCTATTCCTTCTATTTTTTTTTTGAGACAGGGTCTCGCTTTGTAGTTCAGGCTGGCCCTGAGCTCACTGTGTAGCCCAGGCAAGCCTCGGACTCAGCAGTCCTCCTGTCTCTGCATCCCGAGTGCTGGGATTACAGGCGTGAGCCACTATTCCTTCTACTTTTGAAAACATACGAGGTGAAAATCCTAAATCTTGCATATGTTCACTGATGTTCTAGTACATGATTTTCAGTGACTTTCAGATCTAGCCCGGCAGAAAGGACCTGAAAGCTCATTACTTCATTTTAGTTCTTTGATGAACACTCTAATGTGCGGCAGTTGAAAGGACGAGGGTAATTTCTAGCCTAAATGCCAAAACAAGATTTATCATCAAGATATCATTTTTATTTACTTAGAATCATAGTTAAATATAATTATTTAGAATTTGTAGGACAAATAACTCTGTATCTCTTGGTTTCTTTAAAAAGTGTTTTATTTAAATATTTCTTTGAGAATAGCATATATGCTATAAACATTTTAAAATAAAAGATTGCCCCCCAACCATTACAGTAACGATTACAAATTTCATCTCTTTCAGAACTGAGTCTTCTTTGTAACTTTTACAATCAGTTGTTATATTTCTTACACCAACAGAGTGTTGTAGAACTGTCAGTTCCTCTGAGAAATCTCAGTCTCCAGGTCTACAATGGAGACACAACAGTGGTTCCATGTCTTGGCCTTGGGTTTCCGATGAAGAGGTGGAAACACACCCTACAAAGCCCTGTGAAATATGCTGCTCAGAGAACATGGCTTCAGGTACTAAGAGCAGCAGCACATTTGCTTTTATGTCAGTCTGTTTCACATGGATTATTAGGTAATTTTCAAAATGCTGCTGCTATGGCAATATCTTTAATTAGGAGCCAGTACCAAATCAAACTAAATAATAGAGAACTTTCAATGCATACTTTAGATCTTTCTAATTTCTTATGGTCGAGTTAAAGTCTTTTGTGTTAATGGGGGAAAGACCTACAAATTTAGCTACAGTTACTTTGTCATTAAACCTAGTATTAGTTAAACAGTCAAAATAAGTTCATACTCTCTGAAGGGCATGGTAATGTCTTAGGTAAAGTGAAATATATTACCCAGAAACTGAAATGTTAAAATAACACCCAACAGTTCATGAGACTTCTAAATAGATCAACATACTAACTTCTATATATAAACTATTAAGTTAAAAATTAAAATTGTGTTTTATATTCAGGTCATATATTTTATTATAATAATTTAATTTTTCTTTTTCCTCTTCTGAGTCACATTCATTTTCTGTCATATTGTTTTTAGACCAGTTTCCATAATGTAATGCTTATTCCTTTCCCATTGCCCAGAAATAAATACCCTTCCATTCCTTCAGAAAGAGTATATCCATGCAAGTGCAATGGATATACAGAAAAATGCATACACAAATCAGCAGGGAGTCAGAGGTGTCTCAGAAATTCTGTCCGATGGGAGTTTTGCTCATGGAAGAAAAAAAGAACTTACTAAGAGTATCTTGGATCTAGGCATCATTCTTTTAACTACGCTGTGGATCATTTGCACCATCATTTCTCATATTTGCATCAAATGTAATAAGGGACATTTTAAATAAGACTTCTGCACCATTTCTTTCATATATCTGGATCCCAGAAGCACCTCCTTAGCTGTATTACTGACGTCAGATCTGTGAAACTTTATTGTTTTTCTCAGAGAAGCATTCTTGTTATTGCATGTAGTGTACTGAAAATATACTTTAGGAAGTTCATCTGCCTGAAAATGTGTGTGTGTGTGTGTTCATTTATAAATATACACACAAACCTCCACATGAAATATAGTATTGAATAGATGAGATCTGTTTAGAAATTTCACACATAGATTATTGGTCCAGTTGGAGAGGTATCTGAAGCAGAAAAAGATGGCTATCTCAGCATAATGAATAGGTCTGCTAGCCATGTTTATAATGACTTGCTGCAGTTTTTATTGTCTGACAAACCGTATGCTGTGCTATACTGTGAGCTTTCTTGTTCGACATAATCAAAAATCATGTAACGTATCCCTCGAAGTCTAGCTGGATGAAAGGAAGTCAGCAAAGTGCTGCTTCTGCCAGTAGTTTGCCTCCACATACTGCTGAAATTATTCTGCAGGTGATAAAAATGCACAATTATGATCATTTATGGTGCATTGTTCATGATCTATAGCAGGAATGTTATTTCTTTGTTGAGTTTTTAGAACCAGTCATGAACCTAAAACTTCTTTATGCACTTTAAATAAACCAGCAGGTGTATCTAAACCCTTTGAGGTAAATATATATATACCTGTATTTAAAGAACAACAAAGTAATTCACTTTTAGTTTATTAATTTATTATCAAATTGTGTATAACTGCTCCCTAGGGAAAATATTAAAAAAGTTCCAGTTTGTTAATAGTTAAATACATCAATATCACCTTAAAGACTTAGGATGAACACGAGTGATCATTTTCAATTTAGCCCTTTCATATATGTGAAGAGATCCATGCTTAGTTTTAATAAGGACGTGCTAATGTGAAGTGTGTGAAGAACACCGTGCAGGAGTCTGGTACAATAGAACTGCATGGAATGTATATTCACTTTGGTGATAAATGCTTCATCCCTTCTTTAGAGGATTATTAAAAGCATTCTCTGGAGGAATAAAATGGTGGAAGTCACACATTTAATAGCTCAGGTACAAAGAGTCAGATTGTGCCAGTTGGCAAAAGTTAGCAGGAAGCTGTCACAATAAATGGCAGCAGCTGCTCATAGTTCTAAAGAGTATGTCCCAGTCAGAACTGAAAACTCATGGCATCTACATTAATACCACCTTAATGGCCCATCTGCTGCTCCATAGGGTCCCTAGCTGCTGTATGGAGTCATAGGCACTTGACAGGCAGTCGCTGTATGCCAGGCGTACGTTGTGCCAAATGTGTGAGGCTGCTTCAGCTCGTTCTGATCTGTCAAATTCTCCCTCCTCATTTATCAGGCAAGGAGTTTTGAGGGTTTTCTTTTTTACACATCATTGGATTTCAGCACTGGAGGAGCTAAGAATTTGGAAGGCAAAGTATTTTGGTTAATATTTTTTTTCTGTCTAATTGATGATGCAAGGCATGATTATCTGATACACGGTACTGTGTGTGGTGGGTTAACAAAGTGCTATGACAAGCAAGCCCTGTGGAGACATCAGTCCAGTGCATTCAAATGCAAAGCTGTGTAAATATCTATCTGTGATGTTATTGGAGGCAAATACTATGCGCACCTATAGAGACTTATTATGAGGCAAATACTGCAACAGCTCACTTTTAGGTTGTTGAGAGAGAAAAATACTAATATGAAATTGGAAGTTTCAATACTTTGATATTTGAATGGTTCACATTTAAGAATATCCCTTTCATTTCTATTTCTTACATGTAGATAAATCTTGCATAGTAGAAGGGAATGCGAATATAAGCAAGTCTGTGTTTTGTAGCAGTTGATTAAATTGTGCAGAAATGTTCACTGCTGAGGATGAATTATTATTCACATTGAATATCCTGAATGATGGGGCAGTACAATTTGTATATAGTTGGTTAAAAAACCAGTAGGAAGTGTATATTAGTGTGCAAAAATTTAGGAATTTTTTTCTTCTAGAAAAGTATCCCTAGGCAACAAGATGAAACACAATTCTTGACATAAAAGATAATTGTTTTTCTCATTTTAGGGGCCAGCCACAGATGGCTATGAAATACACATATTTAAAATAAACTGAACCCCCTCTGACAAGGGCACTTGAGAGATAACCCTTCTTTCCGCAGGGACCTCCTTTGGTTTGTTGATACTCCACAAGCCTTAAAAATAATTTTATGTATTTGTAAAGTTCTTCATCTACTAAAAGAGTCTTATATTTTTCTTGGAGCTCTTTTCTCACATTCCATCATGAATTCTAGAATTATAAGCATTTTGTATAATCAGATTTTTTAAGACAGTGATAGAAAAAACATCTAATCCTATTCAGTGGATATAAACAGAGGAGACATTCACATGTTATGGTGTTTATGCAAGAGAAAGATGTGTGTGAAATTTATTACATTCCAGTTCCTACATATTTTTCAATTATAATCTATAATAACAACAATGATGCTAATAATAATTTTAAAAGTAACTGCTGCTATGCTTTTCTATGAACTTAACTTCCATTAAAAATAGATCACACATGGGCTGGAGATTTAGCTCAGTGGTTCCAGCATCTGCTTAGCAAGTGCAAGGTCCCTGGTTTGATCCCTGGTAACCATAGACAACAGTGCTGGGAGTGGTGACTCACGCTCACCAGCAATCACTACCACATATCTCAGTGCCGGGTGTGGTGGTTCATACCTGTAATCCCAGCACTTGGGAGGCAGAGGCAGGAGAATTGCTGAGTTGGAGGCTTGTTGGGCTGCATAGTGAGCTCAGGGCCAGCCTGGACTACAAAGTGAGACCCTGTCTCAAAAAACTCCCCCAAAACCAAACCAAAGCAAAAATAGATCACACAGGAATTATGGGATTTAACAAAATCATGTGTGTGTGTGCAGGTGTGTTCCCTGTGTACATATATGCATGTGATATAAAATATAAATGCCTTTGGTGAGTTCATACCTTTAATTAATGTTAATATTTTCTCAAGTCTTACGAGTATGCATTATTGTGATAGGCATTATTTTCAAGATCCACAACAGCCAATAAAACAGTTTCATGTAGTTTTTGAAAGAAGTTTAAGGTTCTTAAATCATTCCTAAACTTAAATAGACCCAGCATTACATCAGCTATTTTTCAGTCTTCCAGTAGAATTAAGGTCTCAGCTACTGGAAGCAATTGTAATATGTACTCTTTCACCACTAGGCCAGCACAGATACCTGTCTGGCAGCTCGGAGCACAGAGGGTCGCAGGGATTGTCAGACAGCAACTTTGTCCTTTATTTACATTTCTTTACATCACTGGTTTTCATTTCCATTTGTGAATCTTCTGTGGTAAATAAAGTTATTCAATACTTAGGATGTGCTGGAGCCAGTTAAGAGCATTTTGTACTGTGTTTGGTCTTCACAACATCTCGGTGAATACCTTATCACTCTGTCACACAAACTGAGGCTACTTAGACGATACCATGTATTCATTCTCAGAGGGCATGATAGGCCCTATGATCCACACTTGTGAGTTAGATCGAGCTGGATTTGAATGGTATCTGTGAGAATCCAGTGTTATACTACCTCACTGTTCCCGATGTAGTTAAAATTTCAGAAATTTTAAGTATAACTCACAGAGAACAAAACGGGAAGATACAGTTTGGGCCCCAAGAAGAGCTCAGGAGGAAAGGAGTCTGGCCGAACCATAAGCCTGGGGTCACCGCAGTGCATTGGTGACAGCAGAATTCGTTGCGACCCAGCCAACTGTCGGGCGTCTGTGGAGTCTTGAGTAATGGTTTGACTGTGGATTGAAGCGTCGCAAGTCTTTGGAGTTCAGGCAGCTTTGCTGCAAAAGAGCCCGGATGAAGTGGGATGCAAGAGGATGGAGAGCAGCGCCCTCACCAGGAGGCGAGCCGCGCCAGGGTGAGCGTTCAGTGTAGGCAACTCCAGGAATTTCCATGCGGTTCTAGCTGTCCGTGCTGCAGATGACAGTGCCGGGATGAGGCTCAGGTGTGTGTGTGGGGGAGATGGGTCAGGGCATAAGCACGTTTGGCTAGGGCATAGGATTCCGCATTTTATCCTCACAGGGCGAGCCCGCTCTTCTGAGGATATGTTAGTGTAATTTCACTAGACCTGACACAGAGTATGGGCGTTTGGTTTTCACATGGCCACGACTAGCATGTAGGAAAACATTCAAAGAGGTGGGCTGGCATTAATATTACTATTATTTGGAGGAGATGTGTTTTTTTCCCAGCATTATATTTAAGGTAACATTATTCACCCAGAAAAATAAAATTAAGAGAGCAAAGAAACACTGCGCAGGTAGAAAGTTGTATACAGATTAAATTTATTAAATGATCATTCCCTTAGATGTTTGTAGCTCCGTTTTAGTGAGATTATTTACTTACTATATAGGGTTCAGTGCAGCATTTTTCACATAGGGTTTTCGCCCTTTTCTTCCGTCCCTTGTTTTAATTACTCAGTAAGCTACACAGACTCAAATCTACTCCTAACACTGTGCAGTCCACGGATTCGCAGTCCTTGTGTGATAACTACACTCTCATATGCAACAGGGAGGTGACAGAAAAATAATGGCTCTCAATTCCCCGCTAGACATATTGACAAGATCCCATTCTGACAGGTTTTACCGAGTTAAAAGGTTTCTGGGCAGTGTGGAACTTTTCTTAGAACTCAGTCTTGAGAATAAAAGAATAAATTTGAGGCAGAGAAGTAGCAGTCAGCCTTAAAGAGAAAAATATCTTGAAAGAAAATGCCTTCAGATTTATTTTTGAGGGAAACAATGATATTGCTGTTGGAATCATAAAGAAGGCAAAATTGTTCTCAGGTGTCTAGCTAGTATTTCTTCAGGTGTCTTGCCTACCAGGTGCTCCTATAAATACAAATTTCCTCTTTCAGACTCAACCCATTTTGGGCCCTAACATGATTGGGGAGGACTTCTGAGGATGGGTAAGTACTGTCAATCATTTCTGGTTGGTTTAGCCAGTTGTGTGTATGTATGTATGTATGTGGTAATATGTTATATGAGCTTAATCAGAAAAACTCATTGTGCAGGTAGACAATACAATTCTAGATAGTCTGCTGTTGTGAGTGCTAAAATCAATATAACTTTCATCAGTAATTGCAATATCTACATAATTGTGGTAGGAATTCTTGAGGAAAGGAGACTTTCTGTGGTAGCTTTATGTTAGATGAACAGTTATTTTTAAGTGACAGTTTTGTTAGCTGAACCCTGACTGGTTTTTATAATGTCTTGTCTTTTGAGGGATTGGGAGTGAAACTTGATTATGTTTAAACTGTTAAGTGACCCAATTCCTCTTGGTGAGTAATTTGTTAGATTTCTACCCGTGAAACTGTAAAGGCTTTGGTTAATAAACTCAGCATGACTCAGCAAAATTTGGGAAAACCCAAGTCATTGATGTCATTGAGCTTTTAGAAAAACAGACCTGAGACGGTTTCTGCTTCAAAAAGTATTGTTGGGCCAGAGGGTTAGCTCAGTGGTTCTGGCGCCTGCCTCGCAAGTGCAAGGTCCTGAGTTCGATCCCCGGTAACCACATACAATGCTGGCGTGGAGACTCACGCCCACCAACAATCAATACCGCATAACACAGTGCCGGGCATGGTGGCTCACGCCTGTAATCCCAGCACTCAGGAGGCAGAGACAGGAGGATTGCTGAGTTCAA
>PVIC010002130.1:0-36250 GCA_004025085.1 Thryonomys swinderianus
ACTCAAAGTGTTATTTAAAGGAAGGAATAGTCAAGACAAAAATAGTGAAATTTTTTCTTTTTAAAGAGTGTGGGTCGCTGGAGTTTCTGCAAATGCAGCAAAACTCTCCTCAAGCCAGAGGGCCAAATGCAAGCCTACTCTGATCCTGATTCAGATGTAGATAGAAAGCTGAGAATGAAAGTCTACATATCACAAGGATAAAAATCACTTCATTTTGCTGAAGCCTCTAATGAAAAACTGAAAAACCACTCAGTAGGGGAAAGCAGTATTCCTCATCAAAAATGACTGTCTCAATAGAGACCATCTTCCCAGGACCCGCACACCAATGTGTATATTTAAATGTCCCTTGGTTTCCTGGGCCCAAACACGACAATTTAAATATTTTCCATCTCATTTACTCAAGCACCCATAGATAAGTTTGTGACAGTTTGAATGGATCTGTATTTCATCACGGGATTACACCTCCATGTTCTTCAAACAAGGTGATCTGTGTCAGGCAACACATTACAACTTTTTGCCTAAAATAAATGAAGCATCCTACTTGAAAGTTTGCCCTTTCTAATGGAGGTTTTCAGAAGTTTTTGCCAAGAGTTGTTACCCAGGTCTAATTAAGCCCAAGGTGTTCACGTAAAGAGGATGGCCTGCCCTGGGTACTGTATATATTCCCTGGTCATGTCTGTCTGATCATCTTGTGTATGCTTGGTCTCCCTCTTGCTTGGAGGCCTGGGAAGTGGTCCTCCCCACATGGCGTTGGCACAGGATAAGGTCCTCCAGGTGCCCATCTATTTGCTGCTGTCCACATGGGAAACAAGTGATGTGGTGATACTTCAATATGCTTGATCTTAGCCAAATATCTGAGAAGGGATGAGATCCCAAAGTAAAACAAAAACATTTAATCTTGTTTGACTGTGACATTATACTTCCTTTGATGTTCTGAATTTCTAAATATTTATATTTGATTTTATGATAAAACTCAATCTAACATATTCTCTGAAAGATTTTTCAACCAAGAGAAGTGAAGGGCAAATTTGACTTTTGGAAGAATAGGTAAAAGCCAATTTTAACTTGTAAAAAGCATAAATCTTAACTGTATAAAGGGAATGAATCTTACTGAAGCCTTCTCTGACCCCCTGCTCACATTTGCTCTTTGTATTTTCTTAAACTGTGGTAAAATATATCTAGTTTGTCATTTTAAATTCAGAGCTTTTCTTCATTTTAAACTAAAACTCTGTACCCATTAAACAATAGCTACTAGCTCTTCCCTTTCCTCTAATATCAGGTAACCACCATCCTACTTTCTATGATTTTACTACTCAACCACTCAGGAACCTCACTTAAGTGGAATAATACTATATTTGTCTTTCTGGCTTTTTCCACTTAGTGAAAGAAGTTCAAATTCATATATGTTAAGGCACATGTCAGAATTTCATATACAGCTGCATAATATTCCATTCTATGGATATACTATATTTTGTTTATCCAATTATCTATTGTTGGTATGTATAACACAGCTGTAAATACTGGAATACAAATATTCACTAAGTCCTTACTTTGAGGTTTTTGGGCATAGGCCCAGAAGTGGAACTGCTGAATCTTATGTATCAGTGTTTAATTACTGAGAAGTCACCATACTGTTTCCTCAGTGGGTGCACTATTTTCCATTCCATTAGCAATGTAGAAGGGCTCCATTTCTCCACATCTTCACCAACTCTTGTTATGGTATGTCCTTTTTAAGTGGTAGCCATCCAAATGGATATAAGGAGGGATCTGATTGTGGCTTTGGTTTGTTGTAAGCGATGTCCTCTCTTGTTATGTTCTTGTAGTGTGTTCTTACATGTCTGTCTGTCATGAGAAGAGACTCACTCATCAGGATGGCCCTTGATTTGGGGAACAGCTCAGCATTCTCCCAGTTATTTCCAGGAGGCTTGAAGGAGCCTCTGTTCTTTCTTTTTGAGCACTGCTATTCTGGCACACACCCACCTCGCTCAGCCAACACGAAAGACATCTGAGAAGAGCTGAGTAGCTTCTAAGGACAGGTGGGCAATTAATCCCACAGCTCAGCTCAAACAGGTCCTATCCCTGAGTCTGCATGAGGTATGCACAAGGACTTATCACATGGAGACCAAACAGCTCCGTGGATTTATGACAAAAACAAATGCCTGCACGTGGATGATGCTTAAAACCGATGACTTGTAGCACAACAGTGGAGCTGGAGAAATCACTAATGAGTAGGAAAGTCATAAAGCTGGTTAAAAAATAGAGGTAAATGTCCAGGAACCAGATTTCGGGTGGGAGCTTAACAACTGCCACATGTCAGGTGTTTAGAAGTTGTCCTCAAAGATGTACTGGTAAACAGAGACTATTCCTATGGCAATTTAGCTTGAAGCAATTTGTATTGAGAAGGAATTCAAACAACAGAACCATCACTTGTATTAACTCAATCCACTCATGGCAAGCAATTTGATGCTTTCATATAGGCCTGAGCCAGAACTAGGATCTGCCTAACCTGATGCAGAATCTGAGAATTTAAAATGAAGAAGTATGATCTATATTACTTGACCCTGTATTTTCAAATAAATGAAGCTTTAGCTAGTAATAGATACACTAACATAATTTTCAATTTTTGCTGTAATTAGTATATTAAATGTGAATGGTGTTGCTAAGGAGCATTTTGCTTTCTTGATAAGTTAAATAACCCTCCTACATCCATATTCATATTTAACTCCCCATTGAGAATACAAAGGTAGAGTTTAGCTCAGTTCTTGTGTGCATTAGCTGGGTTCAAATTACTGAGATTTTACTGCTGGGACTGACTCACCATGCTGGTTAAAATTTCTATTGTGAACATCTAATTATCCGCTACATGAGTTATAAGGATATTGCCTTTGGATGTTAAAGAACACTCACTGCACACTGATTTTTACTTCTGTTCAGTTAAAGATTCAAAACTGACTCCATTATATTTTGGTCATGAAGTTATATTTTTAACTTCTTTTTTTTTTGAGGTGGGACTATCTCACTATGTGGCCCAGACTGAATTTGAACTTGGGCTGAAAGGATCCACCTGCTTTAGTCTTCTACGTAGTTGGGATTATAAACACACAGCATCATGCCCAGTTGAAGCTGTTTGGATTTCTTTTGTTCTTGTGACACCAGAAGCTGAACCCAGGGCCTTTACACAATGGTATATCCCCTTCCCTTTTTCAATTTTTTTTAAACTTTAAGACAGGGTATTGCTAAATTGCTAATTTTCCCAGGTTGGGTTTGAACATGCTATTTTCTTGCCTCAGCCTCACTGAGTTCTTGGGATTACAGATGTGCAATACCATGCCCAGGTTTAAAGTTATATTTTAAACAAACTATACACTAACAATTTGCCATGGTCTACCTCCTTTGTTTTAAAGTTGAAGGTTTCTCTGAGAACACATGTTAGTTCACACAGTATCAACAGTAAGTCAACGTTTTCATAGTTTTTCTTCCTTCCCTTCCTTCTCTCTCTCACTTCCTTCTTCATTTGTCTGTTTGGCAATTTTGTACTGAAATACTAATAAAGCTTGTTTGGAATCTAATTATAGCAGAAGTGGCTTGCTTATCGATCCCAGACTTAGACACCAGATCCTGGGTGGTTATTTCCAGCTCTGATCGTCAGTTTCAAACCTTTAATTACACCTTGAGCAGGGCAGATCCCAAAGTCTGGAAGGACATAGAATCTGTGGATTGTTTGTTGTGCACATCTCCCCACCCACAGCAGACAGCTGCAATCGAGGACAGTTCTGGTGCTTTCTCACAGTTCTTACCCCTTTGGTTTTGGCCTTGGCCATCTCTGTCTGCTCTCACATGGTCTTGGATCCATTTTTGTGATCCATCTTGATCCACTGATGATGGCCCATGACCGTTCCTCTTGGTTATCAGAGATAATATCTGTAAGAATTTTCTGACTCTCTTCTTAACTATTTTAACTGCTACATAGGACATGAAAGTTACACATATTAATGGACTATTATTTAAGGTTTTGAAATACTGTGTAATGTTGAAACAAAGTTACATATACCTCGCTTTTCATTTCTTTATAGTGTGACTGATCAAAATTCCTTGCTTCTGTTTTTTTGATATATAGTATATTGTGCTTATTGTGAGACCCTTACTGAGTAATATCACCCCAGAACATATTGTTCCTGTCTTCATACCCACTGGTCAACCTTTCCTCATCTTTCCCCCTCTTTTCTCTCCTTAGCCACTGGTAATCACCATTCTTCTCTCAATTTCTCTGAGATCAACTTTTTTACATTCCTCATATCATTACAAACATGTGGTTCTTGTCTTTGCCTGTCTCGTTTCACTTAACGTAATAATTTTCAGTTCCATCCACGACAGCATTTCTATTTATGGTTGTATAGTATTCCACTGGGTATATATACTGGGTATATACCACATGCTCTTTACCATTGGCTGATGGCCACTTCAGCTATTTCCATTCCTTTGCTCCTATGAATTGTGCTGCAAGGAACATGAGTGCTCAGATGTCTCTAATATACACATTCCTTTTGGATATACACCCACTAGCTGGACAGCTGGATCATATAGTAACTCTACTTTTGGTTTTTTGAGGAACCTCCATACTGTATTTTGTCTCTTGTCTTTATTCTCCCAAATTACTCTTTATCAGTTGAAAGATTTCACTATCTGTGTATTATCATATAACTTCATGCAAATGCTTAATCCCAAGTTTTAATTAGTAAAATGTGTTAGATCATCCTGGTAGATGGGTATCGTTGGCCTGTGTCACGAAAAGGACAACTCCACTGGAGGCTCTGCTTTTCAGCACTGACCTCCATTCCTCAGGGATCTGCTCCCAGAATACTTTCCAGCAGCTAGCCAGTGAGTGAGTTTTCTTATTCCTCTATGCCTTGGTTCAAATCTGGTATTTTCATCCTATTTCCACATTTGTAGCTGTAAACCACTCTTACTATCTCCTTTATGTCCTGTTTATTCTACTTAATTTTTTCCCTTATTCATAAGCACTAAACTCCTAGCCTCTGATAACATCCATTAATATTTGTGGTGCTTTATTATTTATTGTATATATCCTACCCTTCCAAGTGCTATGTGGTATTATTTTTTAAATTATCTTGCCTCATTCTCTCAATAACCCTATGATATTGGAATACTAACACCACAAGTTTACATGAGAGAAAAATGAGACTTAGAGAAGCAGAATCGTTCGAGAAAATTACTTAGTGAGTAAGCAACAGAGCAGGAGTTTGGGTCAGACATGCTTACTGCATGTCTGGGTTATTAGTAGCCCTCCATTAATGGCCCTTACTAGAGCTACATAATTTGTGGGCCTGATGCTAATGGGAAATGCAAGATTCCCTGTTGAAAAACCTGTAATTCTAAGGCAGTAGCAATAGACTATTAAGCCAGGTGTGCTTGTATGATCCTTGTTCTGGCTCTTGAAGCCAGCCCCTGTGCTTAGCAAAAGCAACTGCAGGGCAGATGCCACTAATAAGCCCTGTTGCCCACATTTTATCTGCAATATTCTAGTTTGCTCCAGTTTTTTGTTTGACAAATTGCCAAACTGCTTTCCACAGTAGCTGTACTATTTTATGTCGCTATCCTAGTGCACAAGGGTTTCAATTTCTCCACATCCTTATCAACACTTGTCATTTTCTGATTTGTTTAGATACTAACTATTGTAATGAGTCTGAAATGGTACCTTCTTCTAGATGGACTTTGCTTTTCTCTGATGACTACTTATGTTGAGTATCTTATGTGAAAAACACTTGGACCATGCCAATCCCCAGGTTACACAGTGCCAGATCTGCAGTGTTCCTGCTTTTCCCCATATCATGTTGTAAGTAGTGTGATGGTCTTATATGCTTCTATATCATGTATGTGATAGCCTGCACTACTTTGAACATGTAAATGCTCCTGTAAATGACTGATTACTTACCCAAGGCCAACTCCTTTTATTTTTAACAAAGAGAATGTAAATTTGTTCAGGATGATGACATGCCCTCATAAAAAGGGTCACTTCCTTAGATAGTCTTATAGGTAGGAGTGGCCATATGTCCTAGGTCAATGACACAACTGAGTTAAATAGGAAAAGGCTTTTAGGAAAGCTACTGTGTATTTCATTAAAAAATAATAATAATAAGAGTAGCCTCCACCGGTGTGTATTCATCCCTTTGTCCCTTTCTTTCTTCTACCTCTTGGAATGTAGATCGTTCTTTACCTATGGTACCCACCCTGCAACCACAAGCACACAAGGGGCACGGTGAGGACAATGGAGTGAAATGAGAAACCAGAAGGACCCAGACTGAAGAGCCCCAATGGCTTCTTCAAGTTTCTGCTCTGCCTTGCCACACTGGCACTCTGTCCAGTGGCACTCCGTTCGGCTAGGAGAGTTAGAGCCCAGTTTAGTGAAGTCTCTGTGCTTGCCTTTTTGCTACATGTGGCCCCAAATGATCTTAACAGTTATATTGTGACATAATAAAATAGGCAACAGGTGGGGAACCTAAAGCCTTCTGAACCTAAGAAGAGAAAAGGAGGAAGAGGAGAAGAGAAACAGGACGACTCCCAGAGGCCCCTGCAGGAGGGGACATGTGTGTATGTAAGATCGCCGCTGTATTCTTCTCACTTCAGGTCTGCCCACGGGCACGAAGCTGGGCACTGGGGGCCTCCCTGCACCCACCAGCATCACCAGCCCTCTGCTCACACCCCCTTGGGTCTTCAAGCGCTGTGTTGAATACGTAGGTTTCCTCTAAAATAGTTAAAACGTGGGTTTGAAGATGGCTGACAGAGAAATACCATCCCCAGTTATAAGTCTGCCCACAGGCCTGGCTGTGCTGAGTGGGGCTGTCCCAGCAGTGAGAGATAACTCTGACCCTTGGGAGAAGTGAGAGCAGAAAATTGAGAAGAAAAAAACCCTCTTGATTTAAAAATAAATAAATAAATAAAGTTCTCCAAATATCCAGCTCCCTTAAATCTCTTGATTTATTATGCAATAAAATATTTAGGAAATACCAGGATTTTACTTCCATGAAAAATCTACTCTTTCTTAGTAGGTAGACCCATATGGCAAACTTGAACTTGCTTTACTCATGAATTTTATGGTGTGTATGAGTGTCTCCATCTATTTGCTTTCTTTTCAGGTCATTTAAGATTATTGATTCCTCCTTCTCTAGCATAGTGTTCGATTCTCTAAGGACTAGTTAGCAAAACATTTTCCAGCTCACACTGTGCCATTTAAAAATGATTATTCTCAGTGTCTTCAGCTCTCAGCTTTCATGTGGTAGCAGTTTATATAGCTTTCTCTTTGCTTTGTTGTTTTAGGGTGATTTCACAATACTCAGCCCCTTTCTGTAACATCTCCACTCACTGCTTTTATCTGGTAGCTAAAAAGCAAGAGAAACAATGGCAAATCCAGACAAACTGCAGAGAATTATTTTTCATAACCAGAAGTTTCTTGGGGAAATTAAATAATTCTAAGTAGTCATGTGTATTCTTCTGGTTCAAAAGTAAAAATGCTAAGTTACACATTAGTTGTTGTATAAATCTGCATATTGATACATAAACTCCCAATGACTTTAACAACACCACAGTTTAGCAGAGACAGATGCACGCAGATACGCAGGGGCTGACGTTCAGGCATCCAACCAAAGATAAACTGGCCCTCAGGAAGGGGTGAGGAGATTCCAGCCAGAGCAAGGCAGACTGGGAGGCCGCAGAGGTTCTCAAAGGAGAGACAGAAGGCACAGGAAGACACAGGGCACTCGTTAGCTGGTGTTTTAGGTAACCTTCCCAGTCCACAGCCTCCACTGACATGCTCTCTCCTTTGATTTAGACCAGAGTGCAATGCAGGAGCCAGTGGAGAGGATTACAAACCTAGAGCAGATCCAAAGATCAGAGGCACTCTCAGTCCCAAAGGGACATTGGGCTTGTTTTAAGAAAAGGTGGGCTGCTCAGATGTGGTTTCTGCATTTGTTTCTGTTTTGGCTTTTCACTTTTTCTTCCATGGTCTGAAGTGGAGCACCCACATATGGAGTCAAGAGTGGCTGTCTGCACATCTAAAACCTTTGGCATGTGGTCACCAAAGAAAAGGCCACAAAAGAAAATCCTACACTGCACTGATCTGCAAATCATCTATTAATGTGTGTCATAAGGACTCAGGTTTCCACCGAAGTCTACTCCTCGAGAGACCCGAGGTGCCTCTGATAGCTCATTAATAACTAGGACAAAAGGCAAAGAATTCCTTAAGGAATATCCTCCATACGCTTCTACAGGTTACATGATACTCCACAATAATCACATACATGCCAAGTGATCGTACTATAGTGCTGAAAATACATTCTCAAGTTCTTAGTTTTTTGTGTTTTAAGATTATCCCAATCATCTCTGGGTTTTTTGTGTTTAACTGGCTATCATAAAATCCAATGTTTTAGACACTTCATTTAATATACAAGTATCGAGTCCTCTCTGTGGGCTAGATATGATGATACAGTTTCGGTCCTGCAGTAAAAACAAAGATAGATAAAATTCAGGCCCAGGGCCTGAAATAACTCACAATGAAAAAAAGAGACTTACACAAATGTAAATGGCTGTGCCTCAGTGAAAGAAAATTACTTTATAGAAATATAAAGAAAATACTGCCAGGATTCAAGGTATGAAGCATTGAATTTGTTTGCTGAGATGAGAGGGAAGCTAATTCATAGAGGAGGTGGCATTATGCCCAAACATAGAGTGGCTATGATTTTAACAGGAGAAACGTTCAGGTGAGGTGGAGCGGAGTGAGTGGGGGAGAGAAGCGGGGGAGGGATGGCTGGGAGGGAGCTCACGCAAAAGGCAGCCACAGCGTGGAGCACACGCAGCATTTCGTTCAAATGCAAGCTTTAGTCGGGGTGGCTGAGCAGAAGAGGACATGCAGAAGAGCTGAGAGGCTCAGAGCTGAGAGTCCTGCCGGCACCTGGAGCTTCACTCTGTAGGCACTGGGCAGTCACAGGCCTCTGCCCAGGGGAAGGCTGGGAGCAGGACGACAGTCATAGAAGATTAATTTGTACAGACTGGACTGCAGAGAGGGAAAACGAGGGTGAGGAGGGCAGTGTGGAAGCTGCTACAGGACTTCAGAGCTGAAATAACAAGGACCTTCCTGAACCAGGACAGCAGCACCGGGAATTAAAGAGCTAGAGGCGGAATAAGAGCCACCGTGAGTTAGAATCTGTAGGTTGCGGTAATGAGCTGGTTGCAAGAGGCCTCAGAAAGGTAACTAAGAGAAGCTACCACTCCCCTAGGGCCACACTGAGCACTGTATGTGCTAACTCATTTGACCCTCCTAACAACTAGGTGCTATTAGTGTCCCTATTTTACAGATGGGTGAACTGAGGCACAGCATACACAGCTTCTCCAGGTTTGTACAGGACTAACAAGAGAACTCAGAATTTCAGTCAGTCTCTTTAGAGTTCTCCACATACCTCCCATGTTACCCTGTACGTATCCACCTCTAAGCCTTTCACCCTGATGTCCTCCAGCTGGAATGGCTTCTCCTCTCTATGCTGTCCATCCTGTCCGTACTGAGGGAAGTTATTAGGATTGAACTGCCTCTGGTCCTGACTCACAGGAGCAAAGGGGAAGGAACCACAGTCAGGAAAAAATCCATTCTAATCGCTAAATCAATGTGGGTAGCACTTTGAAAGAGTAGCATAAAACTCTGCCATTATGTTTATACTAAAAAAACAAGCAAACAAACAAAAATCCTGTAAAACAGCAGTTGGAATCATGATGGTTTTCATTTATTTACTCTGTTATGGTAAACAAAACAAAATGAATCTTTCCTGAATTATCTTCCCTGTGTCATTAGAAAGGCTTCTCTCGTATCAGTGAGTTTCCTGCTCTGTAGATACTTTAATAACTTTGATAACCAACACAGTCATCACTCAGTGGCCTTGGTCAGATGGGCAAGGCCCCAGCAGATCTGGGATAAGAGGTCACCTCCATTTCTCCAGGTCAGGCCCTGGACTCTCACAAGCATCATTCAGTTTTCAGGCTAGATTTTCAAATCATTTCCTTTCTGCTTTCTCCTTCATACTGAAACTGTAGCACTGAAAATGTGCGACTACAATTCAGGTGCTATGAGGATAATCATGGTGCCACTTCCCTAAATGCATCACATATCTGCAAATGTCAGCGAGATGGCCTGCAGGTATACTGGGTACTTACACCTCTGCTCTCTGCAAATAAGGAGCTCATCTCATCGTAAAGCAAAGTCCTGGTATGTTTTTTAAGTTAATGATTGTTTTATGGTTTGTTGGCAACCCACTTCGTTGCCCTAATAATTGGAGACTGGTCACTGCAGTAACAGTTTGTGGGCCCCATTCATTATGAAGAAAAATAGAATAGACAGCATAGGTTGAAAGAAATCATACGTGAGTGTATGTGAACACATGCATGTGTTTATGCTGGGAATAGATCCAGGAAA
Source organism: Thryonomys swinderianus (assembly GCA_004025085.1). NCBI lineage: Eukaryota > Metazoa > Chordata > Mammalia > Rodentia > Thryonomyidae > Thryonomys > Thryonomys swinderianus. The sequence continues at coordinate 10,475 of PVIC010002130.1, forward strand.
TGATGTGTATGTGCACATGTGCAAGTACACAGGCTTGTAAACATATCCAAAAAGTTGGGAGTGTAAGTGGAGGTGTGTGTGTGTGTATGCCTCTGCACAGATCTGGGCCCCAAACACTCGAGCAGTACACAACAGCCCTGACTGTAGACACGTGAAGAGTCCTTATGGAATGAGAGCTGTTATGATTTTACATCAGAAGAATACTGAGAAGACTTCAGCTCTTCCAACATGCTCTCTTCCTTTTATCACATGACTATAAAAAACAATCTCCGATCACTAATTCCTTAAGCAAAGTAGATTGTGCTGCATGTCTTCTTTCACTTCAAACACCTTGCCTCTTTTTTGGCCCAGAAGATGGGGTCAACTTTGGGTCAGCCTTCACTATCTTTTTCATTTACTTGGCACAGAAATAAAATGCTGACAAATATCTTTTGACAGTGAGACTTCTTGCAGAATCAGTTCCTGAGTGCTACTAAGAAACAGTCTCAATGGATTCATTCTTTATTCATCATTCATCTTTTAGGCACTAGTATAATTCTTTTCTAGAGCCAGTGATTTTCAAATTTTATCTTATAGTCACCTGGGAAACTTTCTGAAAATCTAAAAAGTTCAGAGATTCTGAAAAAATTGAGCTGTGATGGGGCCAATGCCTCTGAAGCACTTAAAAGCTCTTCAGATGACTGAGGACTCAGAGGCTGAAATCTGCTACTCAGACCCTATACTAGTGGTTTCAAGAATCACATTATATTGTTGCAGAACATTTTAAAATATTGATGCTAAAGTCCCACTTAAGTTCAAATATATCAGAACATCTGGAATTCAGTCAACACATTGGCTATTCACTAGAAGTTCATCAGGTGATTGTAAAATACAAAGTCTGGTCTACGTTTATGAGTTTGTTTAAAATTTATAGGCATATGACAATCTGCAGCATGGATCTGGCTAAAGTTCAGTAAAAACGTGGTACAAAGGGACTCACTGCACACCATGAAGCAAATCTTCTTAAATATTCCTTTTTAAACATCCCTGCTTTTCACCAACTTCCTTTATTCTATGTAACATACTGCTTTCTAACCCTCAAAAATTCTTTTCCTCCAGTAGCTTCCCCAGCAACTTTTCTCTATACAACTGTTCCCTACATTGGGACTCCCATATGGCTCCTCAAATCAAACTCAGCAAAACAGCCATCTTTACTCACACATCAGGAGTTCCAAATTATGTCTTATATATCCTTACATATTTGACATACGTTATTTATGCATTAAGTTTAAGAAGGTTTTAAGGCCAAAAGGAAGATGGGAGACTACTTTTGAAAGATTTTTTTCTTTAAAAATAGATGTATCATCTAATCTCTTTCCAGCTAAAGCAGGTGTTGAGTTGTGCCACTGACCAGTCCCTTGAGAACACACGTAAGGTTTCTGACTGTAAATTTAAAAGTGGAAAAAATAATTGCTTCAAGACTAGTCTCAACAGAAATTGAAAGGTACTAACTATTGCTAAGGGCATGTGGAGCCCGCTGTCTTGTCTAAGAATAGATTTTATGGGATAGGAATAACCTAATCTTAACCAAGGACCCTCTTGAGACACCAATGCCACTACTGGATATTCTCATATAATCCACTAACTAGTTTCCTTTCTTTTCATGCCTCTCCCTACTGCCCCGCCTTCCTGCAAACTGGCCTTCCTCACAATGAATAACACCACTGGCAAGATGGCTGGGGGAAGGGAGGAATGGGACCACTCACCTGTGACAGTACAAAACAGTACATAGCTACCCAGCCCTCAGGAGGACTGAACCTGTGGACTGGGCTTATTAGCATGTTACTGTAACCAATTTTGTTCAACCACCCTCGTAAGAAGAAAGGAATAGAAAAACACCACCTTGGCCAATATTAAAGCTATTTCAGAAAAGCAAAGTAATGATGTGCTACAGAGAGAAAAAAATGTTGGTTTAAGAGCTGACACCAGAATAAAAGAAAAGGATTTCTGTATTTAAGAATCTGATGGATAACTGAGGAGGTTGATCCCTAGGCACAGTAAAGGACTCGAAGAGAAAGATCAATGGCTTTGCAGAAATAGCACCCACGGAGTGTGTGTATGGGTGGGTGGGGAGCTTCTTGATTGAACATGAGGGAAAGCCAAAATAAAGAAAAGCCAACAAGTAGTAGTCCCAGTTACTTGAGAGAGTAAAGTGGGAGGATCTCAAGTTCAAGCTAAGCCTGGACAATTTACTGACTTAGCAAGTTCTTGGTTCTAAATAAAAAGGGCTGGGACATAGCTCAGTAGAAAGGCCCTGGGTTCAAGCCCCAGTTCTGCAAAAGGAAGGAAAGAAGGAAGGAAGAAAGAATAAAAGAAAGATAGATCAAAGTCATATGAAAAAAAGCTGGAGCCTGAGGAAATAAGGTAAGGAAGATATTAAATAAAGGGTTTTTAAGAACAAGGCTGCTCAGAGACAGCGATCCTTCTCAGTGGTAAATTGCACTGCATATGTGAGGCCCTGAGTTCAACCTCCAGTATGGCAAAATATTAAAAAATAAGAATAAAGATGCTCAAAAATTTAGCTTTAAGTCATATTTTGTATAGTATCCCTCCTTATTAATCGGATCTTGCTCTGTCCCTCAATTGGTTCTGAAGCTTCAGTAAAAACTGAAACCTGGGCCACCCCACATAAATAATGTTTTAGAGAAATCAAATGGGCATGGACATAGTCATATATTAATCAGTCTATTTCCTCCTTCCTCCATGATGCAGGTAACAGATGTTAAGGTGACTGTACTCAGATTCAGAAAGAATAGCACCTTACACAGCCAGTGGCTCAATCTATTTTGGAGCAAAATAAAGGCATCAGAAATAAATAAGGGAGAGAAAGTGTCACTAGCTAGTTTGGGTCCTTAACCTCATAGAAGATGAAAATTATACACGAGTTAGTTCTTCACACTGTTAACAAGCATTATTATTGTTTCCTCTCTTCTCCAGGGCCCTCCAAAGTGGGGGGAGGACTTCCATATGTCTAAGATGTTACCAATCAGCTGAGGGCTCTTGCTCAATTTATATAAAAATCACAAACTGACAAAGTGGTGCTTGCGCAGTGTTAATAGCCCTGGGTTCCGAATGCTAGCAACTCACGGCTTCTTTAATATAAGTCCTCCTTGCCACTTGGAGCCAACAGCAACCAGAAAGTTTCAAGACCTCTTCCAGTCACCAGAAATGGTGGCCCCTGGCTATTTTCCATCACCATCTGCTGCTGGCTGTCTTCAGTGTTACCAGGTCTGGCTGCTGATGGCATTAGATGTCAGTGACCTTCAGCGTTACCAGCCCTGTCAGCATGCTCTGCTTGTCTGAGCTAGAAATCATGAATGAGCAAGAATATGCCGTGCAGTGGAGGCTTTATTATCACTTATGCTACAGCACAAGTGGGAAGAGTGCACAGGCTGAAACTATTAAGGGAATGGGGAGGCTGCTTATAAAGAATAAAAAAGGCAGGCTCTGGGGCTAGAGGGTTAGCTCAGTAGTTCTGGCGCCTGCCTCACAAGTGCAAAGTCCTGAGTTCGATCCCTGGTAACCACAATGCTGGGCGTGGTGACTCACGCCCATCAGCAATCAATACCACATACCACAGTGCCGGGCGTGGTGGCTCACCCCTGTAATCCCAGCACTCAGGAGGCAGAGGCAGGAGGATTGCTGAGTTCGAGGCTTGCCTAGGCTACATAGTGAGCTCAGAGCCAGCCTGAACTATAAAGCGAGACCCTGTCTCAACAACAACAACAAAAAAGGCAGGCTCGCACATGCCTAGTATCAGACTTTCGGTTTGGTCATGGACAGGGAGGGGACACTCACAGGCCTGAATGAGGTAGACTCCTGAAGGGTATCATCATCCAAAGAAGTAAAAGAGCCCAGTCATCCAGGGAAGCCTCAGGGCACACTCATCTGAGATAGGTCCAAGTCCAAAGCTTGCTGTAGCCAAGGCGAGTATCTGAGTGGCTGTGGATCACTGTACAGAAGGGCTGACTGCAAGGCACACAAAAGAGCTCTGGAAAAATGAAAAGTACCATTTGGGAAGTGTCTGCCTTCTCTTCTGCCTCAAAATGAAAGAGGAGGGAGTGTGAAGTAGGTGGGGTGCATAATTACAGAGGACAAGGGCCTTGCCTTGCAGTAGTCCAAGAAGACATACCAGGGGTGTGCAGGAAAATAACAGTTGACTCGGGGATAAATGTGTAATAACATGACTAAAGATGACAGGACCATTCAAATTTATCAGGCAGTTGAAATTTCACGGCGTAAGCCCAAAATAAAGATCTGGGCTGGCGACTCATCTTGAAAGTCATTACCATATTGTTCAGTGTTTCTCAAGTTGGGATTCAATGACTTTTGTGTACAGTGCTCCCTCTTCTAAAAGTCCTTGGGAATGGCTCCCAGTCATCCTTCTAATCCTGGTTCCCAGGTGATGCTTAAGTGCAATGCTAGTTGATACAATGGGAAAGGATGGGAGGGTTGTGAAAGGTATAGAGTGAAAAGATGACCCGAGGAAGAGGCAAAGGTGAGATCAATCAGAAAAATGAATGAAATCATCCATGGGTATGGCAATCAAGTTGGTCACTGAGGGCCTCAGGAAGGACAATTTTTATAAGGGGAGTATGGAGAATTAAGTCTATGTGGTGATGCAGGCCTACGGTCTCACAGTTCTCTGGGATGTGATTTCACTCTCTACTTCAGACTTCATGACTTGCAATAGTAGTGAAAGGCACATGGTACTAGGCTGCTATTTGATGTCATGGGCTTTTTCTTGCCTGACCTTCCATTGTAGAGGAGGAAGATAAGCCTCCCCCAAGGGGTCTTCTTATTCCTCTGGAAAACTACAGCCTCCACTAAGTCAGTGGACTTAAAGTAGATTTCTAGAAAGTGCAGGAATCCTGCTGGAATCCTGCTGGAGGGTATTTATCCAATGATGCGGCTTCATTTTTACTTGTTTCAAGTATTAGGGTACATTTAAGTTTTCACTTAAACAACAAAGGGTATTTACTGGTAAGGTCAAATGAAAAACTGAATCCAATGTCTAGATTTAACTTTTACTTTTAGAATTTTTAACTCTAGGATTTAGGAAACACATTTTTTCTTCTAACTCTAGGCCTTATTCTTAAAGTGTCAGCATTATCTTAGATATAAATTCCAGAGTGGTAGAACAATAAAGATGCTAGTTTTTTTTAGACTTTAGAACACATCTATTAGCACTTCCATTCTGGCTTTAATAATTTTGTATTGAAACAACCCTTTTTAAATTATGCAAGTAATTGTAAAAATTTTAGAAAAATAGGACAAGGAAAAACCATTTGTAATATTTCCCCTTTTAAGAATTTGAAATGCTTCTTTCTGGTATGTATGTATATATACACATTTTTATTTACATGAGTATATATACATAAACATATACAACTGAAAATTATATATATATATTCCTTCCACTGTGTGACTTAGCTGACATTTTCTTCAACCATTAAATATTCTTTTTTTTTTGGGGGGGGGGACAGGGTCTCGCTTTGTAGCTCAAGCTGGCCCTGAGCTCACTATGTAGCACAGACAAGCCTCAAACTCAGCAATCCTCCTGTCTCTGCCTCCCAAGTGCTGGGATTACAGGTGAGCCACCACATCTGGCATCCATTAAATATTCTTTACAAGCATATTTTCTGACTGTAAAGGTTTGCATTTGGCATATCTCTGCTATTTGCGTTTTTCCAGTACCCATTTTTGGGGGGAACAATTCATCTACCATAATCATTACCATAAGCTCAGTCTTTTTTTCAAATTCACAAAAAATTGTAAAGCCATTCTGTTGACAGTTGTCATTCTCTGCCTCCTCTGTCAATACAGCAGCTAGATCAACAACTATATCATTTCCCAGACTCCTTTGCAGCTAATATTCTAAATACAAAATTGACCCTGTCAAAGAGACTGGATGACTGAAGATGAAGATGTCTGATGCTGCCATTACAATAGGATTCTTGATTTCAGTGATATGGTAAGATCCTAATGTGACAGAGGCCAAGTTAATCATAAGAGACAAAGTGGATGGGGCTACTGCCAAAGGAAGTAGGGTCAGAGAACTGACCAGAACAATTTTCTTTTCAATGGTCTTTTTAAGAGGACATAGAATATGTACCTACAGCAATGAAATAGATGGGCAATTTACTAATGTCGAGTAGTATACCAGATGCAACTTTAGGGTCAGTTTCTAATCACTACAGGATACTTAAGAGTTCCCTACATGTGTATATAATAGACCTACTTAGTCTTCCCTAAAGAGTTTTGCAGGTATTTACAGGATTTTCTTACCGGGAAAGGAGGGACATCAGACTTAAGGAAGTTATGAACACTGTCTTCAACCTGAATTCCAAGTAAGTGACCTCATTACTTTTCTTCTTGTAGTAAAATCAGTTCCTTGGTCAGAAATAATGCTATGTGGGGACCACAAGCGTATCTGGGTAGGGAGTTCCTGGAAGACCTGGAAATAGATGTAATCAGACTGGGAATTCTGACTCTCAGTGGTAAAAGTTTTTTTTTTTTTTTGAGACAGGGTCTCGCTTTGTAGTTCAGGCTGGCCCTGAGCTCACTGTGTAGCCCAGGCAAGCCGCGAACTCAGCAATCTTCCTGTCTCTGCCTCCCGAGTGCTGGAATTATAGGCGTGAGCCACCACGCCCGGCACTGTGCTATGTGGTATTGATCGCTGGCAGGCGTGAGTCACCATGCCCAGCATTGTATGTGGTTACCAGGATCCAACTCAGGACCTTGAGCTTGTGAGGCAGGCACCAGAACCACTGAGCTAAATCTCCGGCCCAGTGATAAAAGTTTTTGAGATTTGACTGGAGCTTTTCTTACAGAGAACCAAATGTGTTTTATGTATGTAACTGTTAATTTTCTTAGTTTCCAAATGCATAATTTGGCAGCTAAGGGATTCTTGCATTTGTTCCGTGACTGATGGGAAGAGGGTAGCATGCAAAAAGGGCTGTTTGGGGCTCCCCTCCAAATTGTGAACCACAGCAATACTGTATCTTAGGAGTAAAAACAGAATCTGCACCAGCGTTAAGGTCCAAAAAGATGCTGGAATTGATTTCACTCATATCCTTATTTACTCCCATAGCTCTGAATTCTGTAGAAGTGGGTGAGACTGGGGAGAATAAGTGGATTTCAGGAAACCTAAATGGCTAGTAGCTTCACATGAACATACTGTTATAGATGTAGCTCATTTTTATGGGCCCTGGAGTCTGATATGCAGATGACAAACTAGAAAAATTTTTTCTTATACAAATAAACAGACACCACTAAGTAGTTTACTATCACCCAGGAGCAATACATTTTCACTGATATTCTGCTGACTTTCTTAACCTGCTCTGTTAGAACTTGATCATTTCACCATACTCTAGGACCTCACTCTGTTCTACTATACTGATTAGATCATACCTGTTGAGCAAACAAGTACAAACCAACCTAGTCACGTTGGTAAAATATATCTACACCAGAAAGTAGGTGACATTTATGAAAATTCAGACACCTCAGTGAATCCTATTTGTGGATTTGTAGAACTTAGTCATCTAAGATATTCAAGATACTCTCTCCAAAGTGAAAGACAATTTTTATCACTTTGTATTCTCTACCATTAAGAACCATTGTCAAGTTGGGCTGGAGATTTAGCTCAGTGGTTTCAGCACCTGCCCTGCAAGTGCAAGGTCCTGATTTCAATCCCGGCAACCACATACAGCAATACCATAACCAGCAATCAGTACCACATACCACAGTGCCGGGTGTGGTGGCTCAGGCCTGTAATCCCAGCACTCAGGAGGCAGAGGTGGGAGGATTGCTGAGTTCAAGGTTTGCCTGGGCTACATAGTGAGCTCAGGGCCAGCCTGAACTACAAAGCAAGACCCTGTCTCAAAAAAAAAAGAACCATTGTCAAGTTAATCCTTCAAGCTACAAGTTAATTGCAGTTCAAAGTCAGAAATGTGTTACATGTAAAGCAAGTTGGAATTCAATCAGTTTATCCATCTGGCCCTCATGATTTGTGATCCAAAGGTGACTAGGTGTCCTATGCAGTACTGCTTCCAAACAAGGAATGCATTTTATTGCAGAAGAGGGACAAACAGCTTTTAAAAACGCTCTTCACTGGTCTTACCATGAATTCCATCACCCAAGAAAGCTGACTTCAAAAATGGTAGAATGACCTTCAGAAGGTGTTATGGCTTGTGTCTAAATGTCTCCTCAAAGCCTCATGTGGTAATAGGTTAGGCTTTTCAGAGGTGGCTGGATCTCAAATGTGTGATGCTGGAATTATGCATGTGTTCCTGGGATTAAGGGTGTGATTACTAAATTAGTCTGGTGCTTAGTTTGGCATAGTTCTGGATGTAGAGAATGGGAAGTTCCACCCTGGGTTCCTGACCTAAGGGTACATAGCATGGATAGACTACAAGGGACAGAAACAAACTTGTTGTGGTCATTTACTGATGCTCCTTTACTACTTTCCTGCTTTGCTACCTGCAGCCCACCATGAACTGTTTCTCCTCTGTTGCCCCTCTGCCATGCTCTGCTGCCTTGGAGCCAGCCAGCTTTGAACTAAAACTTCTGTAAACTGTGAGCTTCAATAAACCTTTCCTCTTTTAAATTTGGGTGCAAGTATTTTGCCTCAGCAACAAGAAAAGGAACTAAGATAAAAGCTTCTATCATAGTGGAAGCTTTTACAATTTGAAGGATAGTCTTACAAGATGTTGCATTGCTCTGTAGATTTAATCAGAGTTCATGAGAACAGAATCAAGTGGTGGAAATAGAACAGTCTCTATTTAATGACAAACCCCCAAAATTTTGCTTCCTGTATTTATCATATGTCATTAGTGTGTCCTTAAATCCTCTTGGCCTACTGTGAAGGTTGCTTGCAAGAAGCTGAAGTGCTTGGAATTAATGACCCATGAGGAGCCTCAACCAACAGGAGTTCTGGACAAAAAACTTGGCCTCTTTACCCTTTAATGGGATAATACTGAGATGTGTTCTGAAGTCATTCAGAAGTTTCAGTGATACTTGGCTTTTGCATCAAATGTAACATCTTCCCATTTTTGAAATTATATTTTGTAAAATACTCTCATGTTTTGCCTTCATTATTTTATTGCTTTATTTTACTTTGACAGACCAGGAATGCAAATGTGTGGGGGTATATGTTTTAGAAATACAGTAAAAATTTCAGATGACTATCCAGTTATCTGTTATCATTTATCAGATATTCTATCACATCTTTACTGATTTGATGCACTGTTATTTTTATCACTATCTCAACTCTTAAATAGCCTCTAGCCTACTTCTGTACTTTTAAATTCTTTGTTACTATTTCTATTTATCTGACAGTGCTGCTTTGTTTTAGTTATTTAAGCTTTATAGTGTATGGCACTATTTGAAAAGACAAGTGACCTTCCAATGCTCTGACTCAGGACCATTCCAGATACTCTTTTCATTTTAAGATCATCTGGGTATCTGCATTTCTTCCCCCAGTTCATCTACTACTCCTTTTGTGGTCTTGCATTCTATTTTTTTCATTCCTTCTTTTCCTTTTGTCTTTTATTTAAACATAACTGACATACTGTAATTCATTCCTTTTGACAGGGATCACACCATAATGTATTTCTGTAAATAACCAAGGTTTAACAAACTGTAGAAGATGAATGGAGACAGAAGACCATACCTGAGAGGGGAAGAAGTAGTGACTAGATTATCAGCTGATTGGATTCTTTCTTACCTTTAATATGGGCAGCTATCAATTAAGGACAATAATAATAACTTCTTAAAAACATATTGAAGTCAAATGAGTATCATTCATTAAATTAGCACAGAATTTGTGGGAGATGGTGTTCACACTCCAGTTCTTTCTTCAAGCACTCATATTCTTTACTCTGTAACTTTCTGTTGAAGCTGTGTACTCTTCCTCTGATCTCGGCTGTGTTAACCAGCGTTGTCCACAAGACTGTCAGCATAAGTGATTCAGGCACAGGCTGACTCAAGCACACTGGGACTTGTTCTGGCTCTGACCTCTGACACGCCATGGACACATGCCTGGGCTAGCCCGCGGCATGATGAGGAACACAGACGCTGGTTAACCTTCAAAACCTCAGCAGACTGTTAATCAACCAGTCTCCAGATATGAGGTGGGCTGAGAGGAAATGATAAGAGCCACCCAGTTGAGCCCAGTCTAAATCGCTACTCTATCTAATCTGCTGGGCTAAATAAATAGGACTGCTTTAAATCACTGAGTGTTTAGGTGTTTTTCTTTTTTTCAGCATTACTGTTTCAATAAATAACTTATACAAAACTCGAGGCAAGTCCACCCAGGAGGTAAGACCCCTTAAGGAAATTTTTTTCTTCTCTTCTTCTCTTCTTCTCTTGTGTGTGTGTGTGTGTGTGTGTGTGTGTGTGTGTGTGTGTGTGACTGGTGTGTGATTGGTCATCCACTGTGAGCAAAAGTCAGACAGGTAAGAGCTGCTAGAGTGCATATGGAGAGATTTTAGAGATCGTGAGCTCAAATGGCAACCCAAAGCCCACTAATTTATCAGTGCCAACACTGCAGTAAAACTTAACTACTAGGCTGGAGATTTAGCTCAGTGGTTCTGGCACCTGCATAGCAAGTGCAAAGTCTTGAGTTCAATCCCCAGTAACCACACAGAATAATACCAGGCGTGGTGACTCACGCCCACCAGCAATCAGCACCACATACCACAAGGGTGGGTGTGGTGGCTCACACCTGTAATCCCAGCATTTGGGAGGCAGAGACAGGAGGATTGCTGAGCTCAAGATTTGCCTGGGCTACATAGTGAGCTCAGAGCCAGCCTGAACTACAAAGTGAGACCCCGTCTCAAAAACAAACAAACAAACAAGAACCTTAAATACTGAGGTTTTAGTTTAATAATAACAACTCATACACTTGGCTTGTGTGCCAAGAGAGAGGGTTCTATGTACCTGCTGCAGGACATATGGCGTACACTGACTACCACTGTGCTGTAGTGTTTGATGCTAACCTGGTCCCAGAATGGACTATTTTAGGTTCTGAGGGTATAGGAAAACTTCTACACACCATGCATGTTTCATGTGTGTGTGTGACCTAAAGTTTAATATGTCTCTTTTGTTCTCATACTTTTGTTCTTCCCAACACTGTAGTCAGCTCTCTCATTCTTTTGGAAAATGCTGTCAATACCTTGGTTTCACCCACCTACTGCAGCCTGGCCCTTCGGTGCTCACAGGATCAAAGTCTCATCTGGGCTTTTCCCTAGATGACCTTTTATTTCTAGCTGAGCTTAGTGAGGCTCTATCCTGGTCTGTGGGAAACAGGAGAAGGGAACATTGTTCCCAACATTTAACCACTTCCCCATCCAATTATTTAAATAGAGAGTGACCAAACACTGCATATTTTTCACTAATTTTTTTTTTTTTTTTGAAACAGGGTCTCACTTTATAGTTCAGGCTGGCTCTGAGCTCACTATGTAGCCCAGGCAAGCCTCGAGCTGAGCAATCCTCCTGTCTCTGCCTCCCGAGTGCTGGGATTACAGGCGTGAGCCACCACGCCCGGCTTTTCACTAATTTTTATGTTAATATAACAGGAAACATAAAAATGACAATTTTATCTAATTTATTCAGTACAAGAATCAATTTGTTGAAATGTCACCTGCCTGAACCACAATCAGGATAGTCAGTACCTAAATAAATATGCTGCCTGACCCTGAAGATATAGTATCTAGTGGTTAAAGAGTCACAGTGGGCCATGGGCTATAGTGAGCTCTAAGGAAAAGAAGGCAGGGGAAGAACCAGGGCCACTTACTTGGGTGGAGATATCTGGTAGTAAAATTTGAGTTTCTAGTGCTCAACAGGTCTCTGTCTTTCTATGCAGATACCTCTTCTCTCTCCATAGGCCCTAGGGGAATGATATGAAATACCCTGCCAATCCCATAGACCTTACTATTTAGGCACCAGTATGAACTAGAAAATGGTGAGAGATGAGTACAGAAGAGCAGTCTAAACTACAGTTCTATTCTTCCGTTAGATATTTCCTACAAATGGCAAGGAAAATAATCTGAAATCCCTTATATTCAGGCTTTTATGGCTCTTTACCAAAACCTTCCCTTTGCAAAGGCCCAAGAGCCAGTATTTAAAGAGGCACTTCAAAAGGAAACTGATAGAGGCCGGAGATTTGGCTCGGTGGTTCCGGCAACTGCCTCGCAAGTGCAAGGTCCTGAGTTCAATCCCGGTAGCCACATACAATGCTGGGCGTGGAGACTCACGCCCACCAGCAGTCATTACCATATACCACAGTGCCGGGCGTGGTGGCTCATGCCTGTAATCCCAGCACTCGGGAGGCAGAGGCAGGAGGATTGCTGAGTTCCAGGTTTGCCTGGGCTACATAGTGAGCTCAGGGCCAGCCTGAACTACAAAGCGAAAGCCTGCCTCAAAAAAAAAAAAAAGGAAACTGATAGCACAGATGATACCCTCATCAGATGCCCACCTGTGTCTCTCCTGCCTGTTGAATAAAAGAAAACACATTGGAAGGTCTCCTCAGCCTCCTCCTTATGATCTTTAAGACCATAAATCTGTTCTACTTTGTTCAAGGGACTCGGAAACTTCCATCACAGCCAGCTCCACAGAGAGACCCAGGAATTCCTAGCCCCTCACTTACGCTCCTCGGACAGCTTTAACCCCTGCCAGACATACTTACTCTTCCAACTCACAGCCTATCCTCCCCCTAAGAGAGGTCCTGGAAGGAGAGGGGACCTTCAGTCCAAGTTCCTTTTCAAAGGAAAATAATGAACAAAATGTTTAGACTGATTTTCAGAAGATCCTAATAGCTTTGCGGATGAGTTTCAAACTTTGACCCCTGCTTTTAAGCCCTCATGGAGAGCTATCCAATTTGTCTTGGATACTTGCTGTACACCAAGTAAAAATCAAAGAATCTTAGAAGAGGACAGCAGATTGGCAGATGAATAAAAATACTGCTAGAAGAAAGGGGAATCACCTCGGCTAAGTTAAGAGCCTCCAACAGAACTAAATTGGGACTCGAATACTGTGGATGGTCTATACATGAAGTCTAAAAGGATAATCACTCTTATCATGGAAATAAAAAGATGCCTCAGGAAACTTGTTAATTATAAAAAGGTAAGAAAGGTTACATGGGGCAAAGAGGAAAATCTAGCTGTCTTTCATAGCTAATTAAAACATTTTCATACATATGCAAACCTAGATCCATCTCCAAAGAGAGATAGGAACTAATAGGATAGCATTTCATTAGTCAATCAGCTCCAGATATTCAGGGCAAATTACAAAAGCTTTAGATGGGTCCCAGATCCCTTTGATCCAATTGCTGGACACAGCCTTTTCCACATTTAACAACTGAGATCTGGAAGAGGGGTGAAAAAGAGAAGCATTCAGAACATGGGCAGGCCCAAATTATGGCTGTCACAACGGGCAGTGCTTTAAGCATACCAGAGTGATCCAGGGAAAACCCAATGCCAACCAAGGAAAGAGTTCCTGTCTTACATGCAAGGAAACTAAACACGGGGCACGTGACTCTACGAGGCCATCACCCAGGTCCTGCACCATGTATCAGGTAGCTGATGTGACTGACTGTGGCACTGGAGGAGTGAACACTCCAGTTCCCAGAGAGAAGCTAGGCTAGCCAAAACCCTCACACCCTTCCTGTGAGGAAGGGGACTGAAGAAGCCTGGGGCAGACTGTAACAATGGGTGTGCTCACAAGCATCTCCACCTCCTGCATGCAGACCACGGTGACCCTTGACCTCATCAGTAGGTATGTTCAGTTCCTTTTGTATACAGGGGTGCCTTATTCACTTTTAATGTGCTTTTCTGCAAGATGGTCCTCTAGGTCTGTAGCCATAATTGGGGCTGAGGGGAGCCCTAGTCATAGCTTTGTTACTCCTGCTTTGACATGTCAATTTGAAATGCCAAATGTTCAACCCTGAATTTTTAATTGTCCCTTGGTGTCCTACTGCTTTACTAGGAAGATATATTAGTAAAATTGGGGGCAGTTCTCTAATTCCAGCAAAGGCTTTAGGAGTGAAATACTATCTCCATTCTGCATGGATACCTTTTGTCCTCTGCAAAGTTAAACAAGCCAACCCAATTCTAAAACAAGCTTACCTTCCTAAAATTGCTTGATTCTTATCATCTTGGGACCATTCATGGAAATTCTGCTCTTTCTCATATTTGGCCTTTGCCTCCTCAACCTAATAGCAAAGTTTATCCATTCAAAGCTTCTGATGACGACCGACTATAGCCCATTACTCTGCTGACAAATTCACTGAGCTCCCTCCCACTGAACGAGAGCTCCACAATTCCTGACAGACAAGCCCTAACTCTTTTCTCATTATCTTCTGACAGATTCTTTTCAGCCTCAATATTCCAAAGTAGTCAGCCAGGGATCACGTTATCTTCAGTAGGAAGGGTTACAGCCCTTTTCAGCAGGGAGCAGCTATAAGAAAAAAAGATGCCTCCATTCTCTGAGAACCCCATAAAAAAATTCTGGGCAGGGGGGGCTGGATATAGGAGATTAGGGCTGGGTCAAAACTAGTCAAACAACTGGGCAAAATCTGTCAAAGTCATGGAGACTTGGACAGCACAGGCAGAACATAAGATCTAGGATTCCTCTGCAGCTTCTGAGCCTTGTATACAAAACCAATCAGAAAAGTGCTGCTTTCAATTCCTCATTTACATCTGACAGGAAACCAAGGGAGTCTTAAAACAGGGAAGTTTAATTCTGGTGCCAGGCCAAGTGAGTTTGCCATAGGACAACCGTCTGATGCCTCATTTGCACGAGGGAAAAGCCAAGCCAGGAATTTCAGATTCAAAAGGCCTCCTTCCCCTTTCCTCTGGCTGCTCTGAGTCTGCACTTTGGCCTGCGGTCACTCTGCACACCCTTCTTTTCTATCTTCAATAAATGTACATCTCACTACCTTTTCTATGTTTCTTGTACAGTCTTTTGTTCCAGACACAAGAACCTGTAAAGAATTCCTTTAGGATCCACTATCTGGTAATAAAACTAGACATGGAGAAGTTGCTTGAAAATTGCTCGTGTGCTAGCCCTTTGATATCCAAATTCATTTTAACTTAAATTATAGGGACATTTCCCACGCATCTACTCTGCCTTTTCTTTGTGACTTGCTCTTTAAATTGTCTAACATAGTTACACTGTTACATTATGCTTATCTGGCAGCTTAACATATTACAAATAATTTCTATACTATTTCTTGTCTCTTTAATAACCAAAAAAAAAAAATTCAATCACATTTAGGTACTGGTTATTAGCGTTTTACTTGGGTCTCAGAGGGGATATGAGAGAAACAGAAGATTGAGTCCTGTCTTCAATAATGCAAATCCAAAGGATAAGAACTAATTTCAGTGATATGTGGCATATATAGAAGTGTTAAGAGGTAACTGGGGAATTCAGTGAACTGGAATTGAATAAGTTTAGCCTGTGATGTTCTGAACATGGTACTCAGAATTTCTTGTGGAAAAAATAGAGTGATAAAGTAAAATAAGTGAACAATCTGTGTGCTTCAATTCTAATGTGGCCCCCGGGATATGTTTTGGTCATGAAATGAAAATGAAATCAAGAGTGAGACACTCTTTCTCATGCTACAGAGATGAATTGATTAGTATTTTTAATACTGTATCTTCAGGCCAGGGATTTAGCTCAGTGGCACTGTACCTGCCTTGGAAGTACAAAGTCCTGAGTTTGATTCGTGGTACCAAAAATTAAAATAAAATGTGTCTTGAAGGGTTGGAATGGATAGGAGCAGTACAGAAACATCCAGTTTAACTGTGATATTTAGAACATATCAGAAGTTCTCAATTACTTTTCCACTTAAGTCAAAGAAAAGGTCTCCCAACTATTAGACTATATCCAATTTACTGGGATGACTGGCACTGACTCTGAAAACAAGGGCTACTCCATTTTATTGGGGCAGAGAGTGGAGATCAGGTCCTGGCCTACCCTTCCTCCTGAGCTGCTGATAGAGATCTAGAGCTGTTTTCTAGTCTGAAATTTCACTGTACTGCCTAAATCACAACCCCCTGATGAATATATTCTCAGAGCACTCTCCTATTATTTCTGGACAGAGCTTGTCCACAAGCAACAGCAAAACCAACACAGCAGGAGTAATGCCAACCTGCCCAGTGGCCATTTAAACAACAAGAACATCAAGAATTCCTCTCAGAAGAGAGGAATAGCAGCCAATGTTGCCTCTCTTTTTCTAATGCATGCATTTTGTTTCTTTTCATTGATCTCCATTATAATCTGCACAGTTAAACTTCATGCTCTGGAAAAAATAAAGAAGATCAGCACTTTGGGAGGCTAAAGGACAAAAACAGGCAGCTTCTTAGCTCAAGTAATTTAGGAGGTGAGAAAAAAAATCTGTGTCCCCAAACCACGGTCTCCATTTTATAAACTCAAGAAGCACTGAAACTTTAGATGATCTCTTTTGGGCAGCTTTAAATAACTTTTTGCTCCAGAAACTGGGCACAGATAAGGTGGGTATGCTGATAAATAAAACAGAACTGCCTGATGGAACAGGAGGGTGGCGGGAGCAGGTTGTGGTGGAGGAGCCTTTGCACCTGCAGGGAGCAGAGTCAGAAAACCACTGACCTTGCCAATCTTGACTTTTTAGAGATAAAGTAAAACAGTGGTCTGCAAACAGATTGCAGAGGTTTTGATAAAACAAGGATGAGACCTTCTCTATCCTGACATTTAGAGTGATGTCCTTTCCAGACTTCCAGACCATTGCTGGAGAGTATGGGTGAATGTGCATTATCAGCAGGAACATTTGAAAAGATATAGAGTCGGACCCAGTGGCTCACACCTGTCATCCCAGCACTCGGGAGGCAGGGGCAGGAGGACTGCTGAGCTCGAGGCTTGCCTGGGCTACATAGTGAGCTCAGAGCCAGCCTGAACTACAAAGCGAGACCCTGCCTCAAAAGAAAAAAAAAAAAAGACAGAAATATACAAGTTCTCTAGAACACAATACTTTAATGAAATCTGGAGTAACCTGGAACTCTATTTAATAAGAAAGATCTAACCATTTCATCTCTCCTTAATAAATTAATAATAAAAGTAATTTTTTAAAATGCAGCTTAGAAATTAATAAAATAAAAAGTGAACATACTCCCTCACTCCAATCCCAAACTCCTCTCTAGAGGTCACTGTAGTAATTCAGGTATTTTTCAGTAACAGACACCCACACATAGCCACATATGTATCTATATGTTTGCTGTGATTTATTTTTAAAATCTAACGTTACGGTATGTATGTAGATGTCCCTCAAGAGCCTCGTGCGTTCACATGCAGGGCTTTGGGAAGGTGACTGCATTATAGAGACTGGTTGGAAGAGGCGGGTCACTGGGGTGTGACCTGGGAGGATTCTCTCCCTCCCCAGCCTCTCCCTTCATTTTCTATCTCTCCTGCTTCCTCTATTGCATGACATGACCAGCTTTCCTTTTGCTATTCTCGTGTATCATGCTGCCAGCCCTGGAGTCAGTGGACTAGAAATTGAAACCTCAGAGTCAACATAAACGTCTCTTCCTTTAATTAGCAGGTGGTGTGTCTCAGTGATGAAGAAAGTGACTAACATGTACAAAGTGCATGTATATTGTCCTGGAATTTTTAAAAAAATAAAGAAGGTGACATCTTCCCATGCGAATACAGACTCACTCACAGCTAACTTAACTGAAATGAAACACTAAGTTTTTGAGCTATAAGATATGGATGAGAAAATCTGAAATGGAGTTTAAATTTGATTTATCCTATTGGGAACTTCAGAACTTTGGGAACTGATACTGGACTTGTGTATCAAATACACAGATACTTGTTTACTTTCCCAGGGAGAATATCATACTGCTGTGTCTAAGAATCAGTGTACCATTAGGCTTTCTCTCTTACAATGCACAAAACATTACTTCAAAATGCTTCATAGGGGGCTGGCAGACTGTAGCACTAGAATATGTGAGGCCCTGAATTCCACCCCTGACACTATGGGGGAAAAATGCCAGATAAAGATGGTGATGAGATGGCTGACAAACAGGAATTTCAAAGCTTAAATAAGAAACCTGCAGGTTTCCAGACAGCTGAAGTTGGCTGCACTTGCCTCCGTCTGGGTGCCGAGGCTCCACTGTACTGCTCAGAACTGTGAGCACAGAGGACTGTGCAGAAGACTGTGAACACACAAGATGGCCTGAAAGGATGAGAACAAATACAGCAGAATACCACGACCAAGGGTGATGGTACCTGCCTATAATCCCAGCTCCTTAGAAGGCTGAGGCAGGACAACTGCAAATTCAAGGTCAGCCTTGGGAACTTGGCCAGACTGTCTCAGAGTAAGATAAAAAGGGTTTGGGTGTGACTCGGTGGCAAAGTGCTTGCCAGCACACGGCCCTGGGTTCAGTCCCCAGTACTCAAACAGAATATCAGGAACAACGGTGAAAGAACCTGAAATTAACACAGTGCTTCAGATGGTGGAGGTGGGTGGGTGGGCGGGGGTGGGAGAAAACTTCATCCTAAACAATTCTGAAGATTTATGGAAAACATGTAAGTGGGGTTCATGAATGGAATTCCATCAGTTTGAGTCTTATGCCCTTTCTGATCATCTGTGTTTTTCTTAGAATAGTCCTTACCATTTTCTCCATGTAAAAGGCGTTTGCCTTTTGCTCAGGAGATTCTTGCTCTGCAGTGAGATGTCTTATTATTCACCCTCCGATTATGTATGTTGCAAGTATTTCCTCAGGGTGTGTTGTCTGTCATGTAATGTTGTTTTATGGTATCTTCTGTCATACAGAGGTTTTGAATTATGAAGTCAAATGTGCCAATTTTTCCCTTTATAGGGAAGCTCACATTTCTAATAGTCTTTCAATATCAATCTGTAATCCCCAGTCATTGCCAGACTAACTGCAGCGGTAATATACATTTTTATTGAAAATAAATCATTCTAAATTTAAAATGCAAATTTATACTTGCTGCTGATGCCTTTGACTAACAACATCAATCTTTATGGAGGAAAATAAAATTCTTTGCTTAAGCTACATACCACTCAGAGAAGGCTGCTGAAGGCCCCAATAAACGGTGGTTATTTCAGACTGGAAACTGTGGCATGATTGAAAACCCCTCGTTAAAAAGCCCAAGCAGAAGCAATTTTAGCTTCTTATCAATATGTTCACATCTCTCAAAGTTTCTCATCTTTGTCAGCTATTGCTCAAGTCTTGCCCCTATAAATTGAGATACTATATTATAGGTTGCTGTTAACATATAACTAATTGTTAAACCTTTATTAGCAATTAACTTCTTTGGATGAGCCCATCCATTATTCTGAGGAAATGGGACACAGGAAGATTAAGTTTCCCTGTGGGAAATAAGGCTGGGAGAGGTCAGTGACTGGAGCTCTGACAAAATTGAGGTCTTCAAAGGAAGTCCCATGAGGTGGCTCAGGAGAGCCAGTGGTCACTACAAAGACATAGGGTGCATAACAGGGACAAGCACCATATTAAGGAAGGGAATGATGAGGCGGGGGAAAGAAAGGAAAAAAGAAATGTTTCGATTGAGAACAAGTTGAAAATATCATCTGCTCTTCTCATTAATGTTATATAGTTATTGTGTAATTTCTCTGCTACATTGTGAGGCTTGATATTCTGTCCATATTTACCTCCCTGGTGACTGATTTATAATAGACAATCTGAGACTATTTGCTGTGTATTTCCACATAAATTGTGTTTATATCCACCCTGTGTTGCCATATGACTGGAACTGTTAAAGTTATGGATAAATTTTAGACAGTGCTACATCACGGTTCGGTCTAAAAATGCAAAGTTAGGAAGAATTAGAAGGGATTTGTTTTTTGTTTGTTTGTTTGTTTGTTTTGTTTTTTGAGACAGGGTCTCGCTTTGTAGTTCAGGCTGGCTCTGAGCTCACTATGTAGCCCAGGCAAGCCTTGAACTCAGCAATCCTCCTGTTTCTGCCTCCCGAGTGCTGGGATTACAGGCTTGAGCCACCATGCCTGGCAAGAAGGGATTTGTTTCTTATTCTTGGCATCAGTCTTCTTTCAAGCATGACTCCAAGATGGGAGAAGCCAGTTGAGAGTCTCTGTCCCAGTGGAGCTGAACAGTGATGACAGGTACCAGTGGGGGTTCTTTCTCTCTCCATCTCATTGCCTTACATAGATGGAAATTAAGGCTGTACCAGCACTAAAAATATTGTCTCAAGTCAGCAGGGGTCACAAATGGGCAGGCAAAGAGCAGCAGTCACCACCACATGAGAGCTCTAGAAGTTACACTATTTTCGAGCAATGACTCTGGAGCCAGACTGTTTAGGTTCAAATTCCAATGTTGAAACTTGCCAGTTCAGATTCTCTGCTGGCACCAGGGAGATAGCAATTACATCTGCCCACAGTGATGCCCAGTGGACCAAAGGAGGCCAAAGGCTTGTGCACAGAGCACAGTGTGGCACTAATACAGTCATTAGTACTAGCTTACTTTAAAAAGCCTAAGTTGTGGAGGCTTTGTGTGTGTACTTGTGTGCCTATTTCTGGAATCCTGAAAGTGTCGATCTCATTCCAGGCCATACACTTTAGCACCACAGGGGTCTTGACTGTCAGAGTCTATACTCCCCAGCAGAGCTCCCAGGGAGGAAGCATTTTTTGCATACTCTGACCTGGAACCCTGATATAAATTCACCTTAATTCATAGGTTGAACAGGACATATGAGGAAGAAAGGAATCAGTGTTTCATACCTTCCTGGAAAAGGGACCTCACTGCTTTCCATACTCTGTAGCTGTAGACACCAGAGCCCTGACAGTATTCAATTTGTGCCTCCCCTCAAGGGAACTACTTTGGTATGATGGAGCATATACGGTCACAGCTAAGTACAAAGACGCTCCCTGGTTTGCCTTCATTTACTTCTGTCCTGATGTTTAAATAACTTGGGGAAGACTGACAGGCAACAATCACAATCAAAAGTAGCATCTTTCATCTAAAGGCATTCACAGCTTCCAGAAAAATCCCACACCATTAAAAAATTTAAAATGCAGAAAAATATATGAGATAATTTTGTATAGCACAAAAATATTAATCACAGGCTGGGTTTGGTGGTGCACACCAGTAATCCCAGTTACTCAGGAGGCTGACAGCTACTGGGAAGACTGCAAGTTTGAGGCCAGCCTGGGCAACTTAGAAAGACCCCGTGTCAAAACAAAGATAAAAAGGGCCGGAGGAGTAGCTCAGTTGTAGAGTGCCCATAGGTTTGATCCCCAGTGCTAAAACAAACAAAAACTCCTTCACAGAATTCCTTTAAATAGTAAGTTATTCTATCACAGTAAAATACTATTAAACTTACACAAATGTATTGTTCACAGCTTTTCTTACATATCTGTGTTTCTTCATTTTTTATTACTATCAGGTAACTCAAATATCAGGTCTTTTGACCTGCAGTACCACATGGCAAACTGCATTTGTGTTATATACTTACCAAGTTTTCTATGTTCTTTCTCAAGCGTGTGGACAAATTTCCAGGTAAGTCGTGTGAAAAAAAAGTGAGGTTTCTCTTTGACCTCGTCCATTTGTGCTCTCTGTGTGACTGATGGAGTCACTGCCAAGTGTCACGAGCCCCTTGAAGACAGGTCAAGAGAGAAGGCTGTGATCATCTAATTACAGCAGGGCCGAGGAGGGAAAGCCCATGCTGGGTCTCCAGAATGCCTGTGATCAGCTATTACCAAAGTCCCCAGGCTTCTATACTGATGAAATGTCAGGAAGAAATGTCTTCATGGTCTCTTGAAACACAAAGACAGAGGAACTTGGAGAAGCATTTTTTTGAAAATCTAATTCAAGATCACTGACTATGAGTATTACTAAGACTTTCGCAAAGGCCTGTGAACTTCTAAAACATCCCTTTTCTCAACTCTTCACGTCCAGTGAATCAAATAATCAAATAATCAACAACTCTTCTCCTACATGGGCCATATTATTTCAATCAAAAATGTGAAAAGTCTGAACAGAATCCAGATTCTTAAGTATGGCTATCTGTATCCTCCCGTTACTACTGTTATTAGCCTTCATCAGTAGCCACTGTCAAATTCCTTTCCTTTTATTTTTATCTAAACCACCCTACACCATTAGCATATGCAGTCAGGTAACATATAACCCGGCATATGTCTGACTTCCCTTGTGATGGAGGATGTTCCGTAAAACTGCAGAATTCTTTGTTTCTGGGCAGGAAAGCATAACCTGATATATTACATCAGGTTAGTAGAACAGGCAACAAAGATGCAGGACTACTTAGTAAATAATTTGATAAGAAGAATGTCTCCAAGAAGTGTTTCTTTGAAGCTAAGCTATAAGAGCTATCCAAGTATTGAAATACTCAGGTACTCATTACATTTTATTTTAATTATATATGTTAAATACTTTGTTAAGTACAGGCCATCTTTACTAGAGTAGGTTTTATAGGTTTACAGTAAATGCAACTCAAAACCAATCATCCATTTGCACCAGAAAATAGGCACTCATGGATCTTCTGGCCACTTTATTTCATTGTTCATTTAAGTTAGCCATTCACTGCCAGGAGGCTGGACACAAAGGCCTTAAAAACAAAACTTTCCCTACGCAGAAAGGCTGGTACTATTTTTCAGCAATTACTAGTGATGTTTCAAGAACAATTTATCCAATGTGCTTCACTTTTCAGTAGGAAAAGAGTCCAATAATTAGTTTCCACCCTCCAATTTACTCAGAATATGAATGCACATCTCCAGGTGACTAAAACAGAGAAACTGTGGGTATGTTGGCCACGACCCTGTCCCTGGTGCTGTTCATCCTCTCAGGGGTGCCACCCAACTCTGCCCCAACTAAAATTCTTCCAGCACCTTTCAATCCTGACAACCTCAGTATACCTGGAAACTCAGCCTCAAGTTTGTGTTTCTCTGAAACTACTTCTAGTACCAGGGAAAGCTTGGGAGCACGTGGTGAAAACCTTCCAGTGGCTTCCTACTCCGTGGACAATCAGACCCCACGTTTTTATCCCAACTTACAAAAACCTCACAAATTCTTGCTTTCAGAATCTGGACCTTAACTCCAACATATGTCTCCGGCCTCACCCTGGCACACTGCCCCTATACTACATGTCCCTTGGCACGTACACTCCAGTTGAAGTACCTAGTATTCTCTCTTTGAATAGAGAGATTCTTTTGTCACCTTTCCTTTTCTTTTTCTCTCTTTCTTTCCCTGCTTAATTTCTACTCATTGTTTTGACTTTGGTTTAGCTACCATATTTATTCCAGATGTATTCCCTTCATTCCCTAAACCTGGATTGGTAACCTTCCTGGGGCTCCAAGAGGAACCCACAGTTCTTCCTCTGTAACACTTGGATTGGATACACCTTTCTGTGTTTTAGGAGCTCCAGTGTCTGCTGAGCACAAGGACCAGGCCTGTCTTCTCCATATTGTACTGCTGGCCTTGCCAAATGGTAGACAACAACAGAGTTGTAGAATAGATGAATCAATGCATACAGCAGCCCTCAGCACTCTGCAGGCTCACTGACTGCATTTAGGAGGAAGAGAGTTGAGTGACAGATACATGTTCAACTCAACACTCTAGTCTTCACTGCGATGAAACAGATCAAAGGAATTGTGAAATGGATGCTCACTGCTGCTGTTCAAAACAGACTCACAGAAGTCTTCTCTCACATAACAAGGCCTGTGGTGGTTAGTGTGCAAAATGGAGGTAGTTCTGCACAGTTCCCCACTTGAAATTTAGGAGCAAAAGAGCATTAGGCAAAATTTCATTGTTGTTTTTGCTATAGTAACAGCACAGAAATCTTGAGGGGGTAAAAAGTCACACACAATAACATGAAAAGGCAATGTGATGGATTTTTTAAAGAAATGACAGAAAAATAATAGAGATGAAAAACGATCCTGCTAGTCCAAATCCTTGGAGGATGGCCTTTATCATTCATTACTGTTGCTGTGAGGTTCACAGACATGCATGGTTTTTTTAAACTTGACTAAAATATTTAGCTGTCCAGGGGGAAAGAATCTTTCATTTTTTTTTCTTACACTTTACCAAAACAGTTGTGTCAACTCAAAACTGGATTAAAACAAAACATCAAACAATGTTACACTTGTCTAGAACACTGTCATCATTTATCATTTACAAAAACATCAACATTAGCTATTTCAGGAATTTTAAAGTACCTGTTCTGGAATAAGTCATTCTGTCTAGGCAGGGAAAGTACATTTTTATATAGAAAAACAAAACAAGGATACGATTTTTTATTCGTAAGGAAATGCAGAGATTTCCAATAAAACAAACTTAAAAACTGCCAATAGGTATTTAAGATGATTTATATAGGCTTTTATTATAGAATGCACATTTTTAGATGAAAGTAATTGCTTATACTGCCTCTTCTTGAACATAAATAATAACACTGGTCCATATATTTAATGAACACTAAATAAAACCTGTTCATACATTCAACCACTACAAATGGGAATCAATCTCCAAAATGCTCTAGGAACATGAATTCTCCTAATGAAAGTTTTGCTTTGTTTTTGTTTCGTGAGCTAATAGTTCTGAAGGTCATCCAACTGAGATCAGAATGTCTGACCCATTTGACCAGACCACTTCTATCCAATGTGTCATCTATGTATGATGTTTGGATCTAGACATCTAAAGCACTTCTACCATGCATGGTTTCAATCTCAGTACAGTAACACAATTTCTGCACTTTTTTTTGGTGGGTATAAGCATTTCCACCTAAATTAGAGAGGACTCATATGCAGAACTGTGAAATGAAAGAGGTCTCAGGAACAGAACATGAGCATGTGATTCAAAACCATCACCTTTTCAAAGCCTGTGCAGAAAAGACCAAATGAATGAGGTCCAGGATGATCAGGGAGTGGGAGGGTTCAGGGCCGAGGCCTGGCTGGAAGAACGCTGGAAAGAGGATGCTAAAGGATTGTTACATGGTTGGTGATTTACTTAAAAACACTTTGTCAGAGAGAGAGAGGATATTTTTCACTGCTGTGCTACTGACCTCCACCAAAAAGAACTGCATGTGACCAAAGTGTCCTATAATGGAGAACTGGCATGAGTTTCTGTGGCCTGGTAGAGTCATTAAAGGAGCAAGAACAGAATCTTCCCAATTTATCTTGAAAGAAAAGCTAAACAGACTCATTTTCTTTCTTTATCATAATAGAATTGAAGTAACTCAAGTTTCATTGCTTGGTTTTTACTATCATTTTGCTACTGAATTCTTTATTTCTAATGTACTATTTGAATTTGAGTATGGATAATATTCTGGATGCAGGAAACAAAAACTGTGACCAGATTTTGGATTCTAAGCAGATATGGATTCAGAAATGGCTTGATAGCTGAAAAAAGATGAAGAAGGTAGAAATGGGGAATGAAACTTGAGTGGTTAGCCTCAGGTTGCTGCTGATTATATTCCTTTCAGGGTGAAATCAGTACAGATTCCTTGATTGGATTATTCTCTCCCCCCCCTTCAAATGATCAGATAAATAGGTTTGGTTAGGTAATAAGGAACTTTAGAAGACTGACTATATTTTGGTTTGTTCTCTGTTGGAATTAGTACAGGAGCAGAGTTTAAATCAATGGCTTTGTGTGCTCGCTTCGGCAGCACGTATACTAAATCAATGGCTTTGTATAAACCATATTTAACACTTCAGTTAAAAAATCTACTGAGAATGCATTTTTTTGTCTGTGA
>PVIC010002130.1:36350-81410 GCA_004025085.1 Thryonomys swinderianus
AAAAAAAAAAAAACCAAAAGACAACAAATACAGTTATGATTTTGACTAGAATTACTTTGAATTTATAGATCAACTTGGAGAAGATGCACATGCTCGTCAGAGGCCTCAGCACAGAGACCAGATTTAGAAGTGGAGCCTCTTGGCCTCTCTCTCCGCCTCCTACAAGATGCCCAGGGCTCTGGCATTACCACAAGAACTCTCATGACACCACCCCTTGGCCCAGGGGCTCCCTGTTGACCACTGATGACCTTCTGAAGCCCTCAGATGTGAGGGAACACTGTCATGGGAATAAGAACGGCCCCCCCACTGCACAAAATGTTCTGTGTATCCTAGGAGTTAAGAGGTTAGTGAAACAATGAGGTGAAAAGAGCCCTGGATGAGAAGTCCTAAGACCGGGTTTGGAGAAACTGCCCATTGGCAGGTTCTTATTATTTTATTTTTAAGTCAAAATCATTAGAGCCGAAAGCTTTACCATCTCTTTCTGTTTTGAGAGTAAAAGACAAACTCCAAGAATCAATGTGGCCATTTCCTTTGACACACCATGAAGTTGAAATTGCAGCCAATGGACAGTCATAAAATTATTAAAAATAAGAAGGAAGCAAAAGATGATGCCATATACCTGTAATTCCATAATTCTTGGGAGGCTGAGGCTGGAAGATCCCAAGTTTGAGTCCCACCCAGAAAACTTAGCAGAGAGAGACAGAGACAGAGACAGAGATAGAGACAGACAGAAAGAGACAGAGTCAGTGACAGAGGGAGACAGAGAGAGAGAAAACTAGCAGAATTTAAAAAAATCTAGCCAGTCCCTATTTTATAAAAGAGACCCATAAAACTATGCAGACTTCAATACAGAGTTTCATTGGAATCTATATATAAGTTCTTCATCAAATGACTGAACCTCAGAGGCTCCAATTTAGTTTTTTAAATAGTGAAAGTAGAATTAGTAGCTTCCAACTTCCCAGTCATTGTCAGACTCAGCCTCAGTCTTGAAAAAAAAAATCAGGCAACTGAGAGGCAGAGTCCTGACACGAGAGAGAGAGAGGCAGGTGACTGATCATCCATCCCATACTTTCATGTAGATGGTGCAGGCCTGTGGTCCAGGAGGGTTCACCCAGGTTAGTAGCAAACTGGAACTAAAACTAATCTCAGACTTGAAGGTTCAAGCCTTTATTCACAAGAATCTTTGACTACCTACTTCCCCCACTAATGGGGAACAAGCTGGGGTGCCCCAAACTAACTTTGGTCAGGTTCCACGATCTGCTCTCTGTTCCTCTCCATACCTATACCCACTTGTCCCACTATGGACTGCCTCACTTCCTCACAGGGAAGGGTAAGTGAGGGTACTGACCACAACTTTGAAAGGAATTTATAACTTTCCTAAAAGAATAAATTTATCTTCAGCTTTGGGAGGCAAGCTCTATTTTCTTCTTCCAGGAGTCCTGAGAGCCATACTATACTGAAAGTAGGAAGCCAGTAATCTCTAATTTTCAAATACTTATTCTTTCAAAAAGTAGTTTATTCACATTGATGGTATCTTAATTTTGAAAAGGCTGCTGATAAGCTACTTAAATAATCTTCATAAAACAAATTACATATCCTATTATTTTAAGCAGCATGATACTTCCTATTGCTTTTACCAAAGAGAGAGGCTGACAACTTTGGATACATTCAGTCGAGTCTTATTTCTGGGCGGTAGAAAGAGGCTTTGGGTTGTAATACAATTTTCAGTTTTTATCTTTGTCAAATGTATTAGGCACACCATATTACATAATAAAAGTTTAATGTTTAAATTAAGTACTATATAATTATGATACATAAACATTACTGTATTGTCAGTTAAACTGGAGACAAAGATATAACTCTGAAAAGTCACAAGTCTTTCCTGGTCTCATTTTCTCAATTATAAAATGGGAGAATTGAGATGATTTCTAGAGTTCCCCCAATAACCCCTCTCCTTTGCATCTACCTACCTTCCATTCCATGTCATAGTGCCAAGCAAAACAACAAAACCAGCAACATCCTTATTATACTACAGATATTTTTAATATTCAACATCCTACCTTTTATCACTTCAAGAATATTTTGTATACTTAAAATTGTTAAGGCAATTATCAAACCTTTACTACAATTAAAAATGCCATAGCTACAAAAATTGTAGACAATACAGCATAATGTTGGAATGGAATGAAGACTTGATACCACAGGATGTACAGCCTTGGGAATCAATGGGATAGAAAGAAAAGCAGATGAGAACAAAGCAGCATCCATGCTCAGAGTAGTGAAACCCAAGTGCTCTGGACAGTGGGAGGAAGGACCAAGGAGACCTTGTTCTAATTCACTTTTTCAGACAGTTGTGCTTTGTCCAACTGGAAATCATCAGATACACTTAGTAAGACCCAGCCCACTCTACCAAATTATTTTAAATTCGAACTTTCTGAAAGTCCTTGAACACGGATCAGATATCCTTTCAGATTTTAATCATTGCCCCCAAGATTGTTAATACATTAGTTATGACAACAGCATAAGGCCATATTCCCTGGTAAATTAACCCTCCATTATTCAGGTCTCTGAATACAGGTTCAAGAACAAGAACATTAATTCAGTTGAAATTAAAATATTAATTGAGCTACAGTTCTGTACTTAGCTTTGAGAGATGGAACAAGGCAGTGATGACAAACCTTTTAGAATTTTCAGTAATACAGACACCCCACAGAAGCATGCGTGCCACAGATTATCCACCACTGGAATGCAACCAATAAACTATCTGTAAATGCTGTATGATAAATACTATAAACAACTGATGTTCTTTTTTAAAAATGTTGGAAGATCACGTTTGTGTTAGAACCAGGCACTGTGACTTGGATTTCAACTCATTTCAATGCCAGCTTTTTGACTGAGAAACCAGCCCTTCCGGCCTTCTGCCAAGTGTTTCAGGAAACTGTCACGTGCCCGTGTGGGGAGGCTCAGGTGGTAACTGGCCAGGAGCTTCTACTCTGAGGAGGCTATAAGGACTCCACTTAAGGAAACTAGGTGGGATCAGCAAGACCACAGCAGCTGAGCAGTGTTTTCCCTTCCATTCAATTACGGCCAAGTAACTCACCTCTTTTGAGTTGGGACGTTTTCTCTTTAGAATACTAATAAAACATTTATAATGGAGTCTTGGCTATTGGGTGTCAGTAATTTTAAAACCAAGAGAAGAAGCATATCCCTTGTCTATCAGGTTCTAACAGAAGCTCAGACCTAGCAGAAATAATGAACTTTGCATGACATCGATTTTATTTCTACAGAATACTCAAGGCAAGGGGGAAGAAAACAGATTTTTGGGTTCACACAAACTTTGTAGAAAAAAAATTACTTGTGATTAAAGGAAATTCAGGTCTGCCAAAACCTCAAACAAACTGTACAGTGAAGTTTTTGCCATTTTAAATTTATTTGGATTAAATTTGTTAGCTGGTCTGAACTTTAGGAGCAAGAACACTTTTAGTTGTAAAGTTTTTCTGGCTTCATCAGTTTAAAGTGTCTTGTGAAAAGGTTGGTTTTATTATATTTAAAAAGTGAATGGTCCTAGCAGCATCTCCCCAAGTCACCCACTTCAGAGCTGTACAGTTTCTAGTCAAGAAAAGAAAAAATTTTATCGAAATAAAATGTTGTTTAAATTTTGTGAACTTCTAAAATGAGTAATTATGGAATTGTGGGCTTGAATCCTAAATGTTATATAAACATTACATATAATGTATATAAGTCCATGTAATGTCAACATCTGTAAAGGTACACTGTTACCCACTCTGCCCTTCTTGCTATGGTTTGAATTTGTACCTTAAATTTCATGTGTTAGAGACTTTGTGACCACAGTAGCACTGATGAGAAGCTGGACCTTGTGGGAAGCTGCTGCATCCTGACGCTCTGGCTGTGATGTAAAACTGAGCTCCTCTGCCATGCAGGCTCCGTCTCTCTTGCCACAGGATGTTCCCTGCCACATTACAATGCATCAAGAATGCCCTCGACAGATGCCAAGGATGTGCCAACACCATGCTCTTGACTTCCTAGCCTCCAGAGCCGTGACATAAATAAAACCCTGTTCTTTATGAATTGCTCATCATATAGTATTCAGCTATGGCAATGGAAAATAAGCTAAAACAACTGTATACAGTAGAATGCCACATAATATATAATGCAATGTCTTTTATCACTTATATATTTTCAAAATTATTGTAAACTTATTCTAATGTATATAAACATGTATATGTGCATGTACATGCATAATACATACATGAGTAATTTATCATCTTGTCCAGTCAATATCCAAGAACTTCATGAACTTTTAGAACCATTTCATCTTTCTATTTCCCAAATTCTCTCAACAAGATATTATTACCTCCTTTGCTGGATTAATGACGAAGACTCAGAGAGATTAACCACGTTCTTCAGGACACCCAGCAAGTACACAGTAGATCTGGGTCTCCAGTCATGACTTCAAATTCTAACTGGCACAAACTCAGTGAAATGTTGCATGTGCTTCCTAGCTTTTTCCTGCCCACTTCTGTGGACATGCATTATCTGTGCGTGGGTAACCCTGTCATCCCTATCCAGTGACAGGGAAGAACGGAAGCTAGAAAGAAAAGGCGAGGAGATAGAGGAAGAGTCCTGGAAATGTGGAAGCGAAAACTGCTGGTAATATTATATTTAATTTATTTGAATCTCTTTTTAGCTTGAAGCTAGGCTCCTTACATAAACATGTTTGTTTTATATTTGATCCTGAGATTGATTCTTTTTCTTTAAAGTTCTAATGTGAAGTTTGGAAATTGGGATTTGAAAGCAGGAGAAAGCTATATTACTGTTATTTATGAGCTTTCTGAGGTACTACTTTCAAACTTCCATGGTTGACTGCTAATAATAAAAAAGAAGTCAACCGTGTCAAAGAAAGGCAGTTGTGTACAAGTGTGTGTGTGTGTGTGTGTGTGTGTATGTGTGACAGTGATATGTCTGTGTGAGTACAGTACATGTGTGCATGTGCTGTGTGTGGGAGGGTGATGTGTGATGTGGTATGTGCATTTTGATGACTGTATACATATCTAATGTGTACTTATTATATAAGATACCGTGCAGGGGAAAGGCCCAGCTAGGTCAATAGGAGAGGCCTAGTCAACCCCTCCATTTCTAGCTTCTCTTCATGGGCAGGAATGATCTCAGAGTCACAAGAGTACTGCTCCATCAGCTCCAGTGATAACAAGGTGGCCGAAATCATAATCAGACAGTCATCTAGCCTGTTTCCTCCAACCACTTCAAATCCACATGTTTTTGAGAGTAAAACAAACCCTAGGGAACTCGTAGAGTTTTATCAAATAAAATCCATGCAAATATATTTAGATAAATATCTAGACAATGTTCCCACTCTGAGCTCGCTCCTTCAGTTATCAGGATACCCACCTTGTATGGTTGGAATTACTGTTTTCTATTATAGGTGAGGACCCGGCCACAGCCACACGCTGGTGGTTGGGTCTGGTCAGAAAGAAGCTACAAGGACTCTAGGCACAGTGAACCCCAAAATCAGGGACAGCCCTGCCTGGTATGGGTGACTCTTCCCTAGAAAAAGTGGCTGCACTCACAAGAGGCCATAAGGTCCTACCAATAACACATGGGAATGGTTTGAGAACATATGTATGACTCTTCAATTTAAACTCCCCCCAACGGTTCTAGGGATGCATCAGGGACTTGGGCCCAGCAGCAGCATGTAGTTGTTTAAGTCAGAAAAATATGCATTTGTTTTACCAAAAGATCATTTTTGAATAAAGCCACGTTTCCACTAGAAAAATCAACCGATAAGACAAAATAGCACTTATGTAGTCAGTGGACTGTTACAAAAGGCTGATTACAGATCAACTTAGATGATGACCACCTGTTGGTCTTCCAAATGACTCCCCTCCAGCTTCCTTCTGCCCCATTTTTCTCACAGCTTGCTGGCACCACCCTGCAGGTGTCCTGGTATAATGAAGGCAGTGAAGCCTTCTTCACTCCCAGGTACAACCTGGGAGATAATGGCTCCTAAGAGTCTCATGAGTGCTTCAGATTGCTTATAGTTTGTGCACAGCGCAAGAATCAGGTACTGATCTCACTACAGTGTGGACTTAGGTTCAGTCTGGGGTGGGGTGCAAGAGTCTATATTTCTATTAACCTCCTGCACTGTGCCCATATTGCCAATCTATGGCCCATGCTCTGATAAAAAAGGATCAAAAAGACAAGAGGATCCTGAGGTTCCTACGTGTTTCTAATCCTCAGTCGGGACCAAGAGTGACTGATACTCCATTCCTTTGCCGAGTTTATGGTGAGACTCAGTGCCGTGCGAAGCACTCCGGAGTGATCCAGCTGCTCAGCTCTGGAGAGGAAAAGAAGAACACAGTGTGGAGCTTTCTGTGGGTGACTGGACGCCTGCAGGGTGATGGACATGGCGACCTTAGCTGGTAGAGTGGGAGAGGAGTGGGGGTCTTGTGTTGCTCCCCAGAGCCTTTCTCCTGGACTCCATCAGGAGGCTGAGACCCTTGGGGAGGATGGCAGTCACTCTGAGTTAGGAAGTGTGGGAGGGGAAGATAGAAGACAACTTTCCTGGCCTTGAAAAGCCTGTCCCTGCTTTTGATGGAACGATTGCCTTTGTGTAGTAATGAAAATAGCAACTCCCAGGCTGCTGCTGGTTTATCTCTTAGCCCGTTCTCTCCTGTAGCTCTTACTGGTCCAGGGTGTAGTTTCTGGCATTCTTTTTAGTTTGAAAATGAATATGAAACATTTTACTGGAATCCCCCCCTTTGGTAACTCTTTTGCTATTTTTTCATGTAATTAAAAAGTCAAGTAGTATACATCCAAAAATGTGGCCAGCTTATGCTAACCTGTGGAGGAAAATGGAGTTTAATTTTAATCTGTGGTGAGCTGAATGCGCTACGTCTGCAAAAAAATCGTGCTCAGGTGGCTTCATCCTTTTTGAGCATTATGCTGCCCACAAATATAAACACAGTTTACCTGGTATTTTCACCATTTTAAGGAATAAAGATAGAGGAAAATCCAGGTTGGAAATGCTTCTTGAGAAAGGCCTTCTAGAGTAGTGACATGTGTTACGATTGTGAAAATGCAGTATGAAATCTCCTAGGTGCTATTCTAAACGGTATGGTAACATGCTGCCATGGGGAAGGCAGTGCCGCTAAGGGTGACGTTCTCCTCGTAGGCCTTTAGGGTGTGCATCTGTGTTTCATATAGGTTTGCTCACCAACCGTGCCTCTCACCACTGGTTAAAATTGAATTCAGGCCCATTCCAAGGTAGTCTCTTTCATATTTACACTGGAATTTCTCTAGTTGTCTTAAAAGCTGCATGTCGGGCCGGAGGGTTAGCTCAGTGCTTCCGGCGCCTGCCCTGCAAGCATAAGGACCTGAGTTCGATCCCCGGTTACCACATATAATGCTGGGCGTTGTGGCTCATGCCTGTAATCCCAGCACTCGGGAGGCAGAGACGGGAGGATTGCTGAGTTCGCGGCGGCTTGTCTGGGCACCACAGTGGGCTCAGGGCCAGCCTGAACTACAAAGCGAGACCCTGTCTCAAAAGCAAAAAAAAAAAAAAGCTGCATGTCAAGTCAGTGTACACAGAATGCTTTGGTATTGTTCATGCACCATCAAAAATTCTGTGTAATTTTCTTCTTTAGTTGTACAATAAAATGAAGGCAGGATGTCTTTCCTAGTGGCTGGAAAAAAGTACTACCACATGTTTTAAATTATTTTAGACCAAGTGCATGAGATGTGTCACTGACTTCTGTTATTTATTTGTATGTTTTGTTATTCAAGGTGTATGCACTTTTAAGAAACAGAATTTATATTTTTATGTTTAAAACTTTATTTCTGAAACAGCAGTTATTATATAGTATACAGTTGGAATTAAGAGAAAAGTGGAAAATGTAACTAAATATAATAAATTTATTACATGGAAAAAAAAAAAGACAAGAGGGCCAGAGATTTAGCTCAGTGGTTCCAGCGCCTGCCTAGCAAGCACAGGTTCCTGGTTCAATCCCCAGTAACCACATACCGGGCATGTTGACTCACACCCACCAGAAATCAGCAGCACCTACCACAGTGCTGGGCATGGTGGCTCAGCCCTATCATCCCAGCACTCAGGAGGCAAAGGCACGTAGATTGCTGAGTTCCTGGCTTCTTGGGCTACATAGTGAGCTCAGGGCCAGCCTGAACTACAGAGCAAGACCCTGTCTCCAAAAAGGAAAAATAAAAAAAAAGGCAACAAGAGCTTTCTCTTGCTGGTTATTTGGTGCCATTCCCAGTTTAACTTCAGATTACCAGGGGTTGGAAAGAAACCAAAGGAGTGAAGAAGAATGTGAATCCCATTCTGGCTTATACAAAGGAAGCATATGATAACCTGAAAATCATGTCCAGGTACAAATGTGATGTTGCTGCAAGCAACCAGGAACCCTCTCCACTCCATCTACCACCACCACAGGACAGTGGTGACATGCATAACTGGGAAAGGTGGCTGACAAATTTGCCTAGTTTGGGCCTATGTCCTGTGCTTCTACTATTCCTCTAGTGCTTTGTCTCTGTTCTGCAACTCATCTCTGGTTGCTTCCATCAGCCTAATCAGGTTTTGTATCAATCAATATGCAAGTTACAAAGATTTCTCATTCCATGCTGTAAGTGCTGAGGGTACAGTCTTTGAAATCAAGTCTTTACTAACTGTATTGCTATGGACTTATCTCTGTTCATAATTGTTAGCTGCAATAGACACAATTTTGCTTTAGTGTAAAGGTTTGCACAAAACAAGAATAAACCTGTAGAAAATGACCACACCCAGGAGCTGCTTAATGACCACATAGATCTTCCTGTTTTATACATTAGGATGGTCTCTGCCCTTTCCTTAGAAGCCTTTTATTCTGTGATGGTTTCCAAAGTTTACCATAAACTTGTTCCTCCACCAAAACAATTATAGTTTCAACATCTGCTTGCCACTTTATTAGGCCACTGATGTTTAACCACACTTGTTTGACTCATTCATATGTAGGTTTCTTTCAGCATGGGCCCCAAGGAATGCCAAGAGGAAGCCCATCCCCTGGGTAAAGAGATGGTATGAACTTCTGTCTTTTAATTTGCTTATAATTATTTAGGCAAGACAAGAGGATTTAACAATAATAGGTATTCAGGAGCAAAAAGAAAACTGGCTTAACACCAACAGTGAAAATACCAGTATTAATTATAGTTACTTAAATTCAATTACCACACAACTCAAGAGTAACTAGGCTTATACCTACATACACGTGCCTACATTATGAAATACTTGATGTTAGCCTACATTTTATTTGATTCACACAGTAAACTGCACTGAAGTGCAGTTTAAAGCAGCAAGATGGATGTCCCAAACCACATGAGACACATTTTGTATGATTGGTGTCCTTATTCTTTTGGCAGTCCTTTCAATTATTTATGCCACTCAAAATAATAGTTATTGTCCTACTTCCATTAGGAATATGACCTGAATGTCCAGATCAACATCCAGCTTCACAGCAAGACTCCACGACTGTGTTTATTTCTTCCTGTCTACACCCATGTCCTTGGGCCTTTGCACAGGGCATGTTCCAGCCCTGACCCTGGCTTTCTGCTGTTCCTCCTTCATTCAGGTCTTTGCTTCAGTAGCCCTCTCTCCTCTTCCTCTTCTCTCTAAGACTCAACTCAATCCTCTTTTTATAAGTTCCTTATAATTCATACTTGCCTATTTTTAAATTTTCATATCCTGTTGACATTATTTGCACATGTATTTCCTCCTATGTAACTCATTATGGGAGGAAGGAGTTAGTAGTTTTTACAGTACTGGGGATGTAACCCAGGCTTTGTGTCTACTAGGCAAGCACTCTACTACTGAGCTCTAATTTTATTCAATGTTTTCTATTTCAACATCGTTTAACCCAATATATGGCCCTTAATGAGACCCAGAAATTATTTATTGAAGGAATAAGTGAATGACCAAATCTTTCTTTCCTCCTCAGCCCAGACCACACTGCTTCTTCCTGCCTTAGCAGAGAAAGGCAGTCTAGCTACACTAAGTCACTTTCAGGACTACTGTGATTAGTGCCCAAGACTGTGCTAAACTTCAGCCAATTTTCTTTTCTCTATAAAGCATTGGTTCTGGCTAGATGCACAGTGGTTTTTAATTTTATTGGCATAATGAAATCTTCACTATGGTTTCACTGCAAGACTGGAAGTATACAGCAAACTAAAATGCCTCTGCTTTATTGCAAAACACACTGTAGTTTGAATACTATGAAAACAGATTAGAAATTAATTCCTTAATTAAAGAGCAGAGTTACTTAAAAGCCCATGGTTCTAGAGTTTTCTTTTATTCTCCTGCCACCTTGATAAGGCATCACTGTAGTCTTTGGTCTATACCAAGTTCCTTGTGATGTCAAGTTAATAGCTTTCTTCTTCTTTTTTTTTTTTTTTTTTTTTTTTTTTTTTTTTTTTTTTTTTTTTTTTTTTTTTTTTTTTTTTTTTTTTTTTTTTTTTGCGACAGGGTCTAGCTTTGAAGTTCAGGCTGGCCCTGAGCTCACTATGTAGCCCAGGCAAGCATCGAACTCAGCAATCCTCCTGTCTCTGCCTCATGAGTGCTGGGATTACAGGTGTGAGCCACCACGCCCAGCTAGTTAATAGCTTTCTAACCCCTTCCTTGATCTTCTTCCCCAATCCACTCCTTCCCCTTTAATCACTGACCTAAAAAAAAAAAAAAACTTTCTTTAAACTCTAAAAAGGTTGGAAGACAGAACACTGAGATCTAATTCATTTCTTAAAGAATTAAGCTCTCCTCCCCTCTCACATACAATAAACTTTAGCTCTTTTCCTTAAATTCTAAGTCAATCCAACCAGTTGATGTATATCCTGTATATACACATAATTATATCAGGCCAATGTGCTGCCATGAAGTGACTATAAAAATATATAATGTTGCCAGTTATTAAGCAGCTTTAAAGTGCATTATAATTACTCCCTCAAGGACTGCTACTAAATGTTCCCCAAAACTCACATTCTTGCCACTGGTTTCTAGGTCCTTTCATAGGCATCAACACTCCATTTCTCATCAGTTTGTTCTCTCTTTGGTTCCAGAAGAGGAAGTGTGTGCCACTGGGCATAGACATAATAACCTATACAATAATCTCCGCAATTAAATTTTAAAAAAAACCTACAAGGTATATACACTATTAAGTAAAATTTGAAAGCATAACCCAACTTGTTTGTATTGCTCAACTTTCCTGCTGCTGCAACAAGATGTCTGACACCCACAACTTAAGGGAGGAGAGTTTTATTGTAGCTCACAGTTTCAGAGTTTACTATAATCGGCTGGCTCATGGCGGAAAAGTGTACTAGAGGAAGCTCAACCAATGGTGGCTGGGAAGCACAGCAGGGCAGGAAGAGGCCAAGAAAGGGCCAGGACCAGATATAGCTGCCAAGGTCATGATCCACTTTCTCCAATTAGGCCCCACTTCCTTAGTGGCCCATTCAGCTCTGAATTCATCAATGGGTTAAACCTATTGATGAGGGTAGTGTCCTCAAAATCCAATTGCCTCAGCAGGAGTCTCTTAATCCAGTCTAGTTGACAAGTAATTATCCAGCATATTTATGAAGCAGAATCGGGGGACCCTGAGACAGTCTTTCAGACACTAATGGAAGAATTACCTTCAATTTGTTCTTCCATAGTCTACTTTTAAAACCAAATATATATGGCAAGTTCAGGCTTTAGCTTAAAGCCCATATAGCAAATAATTCATAAAGCATGTGTGAAATTAACTTTTCAGATTTCTCTTTCTATGGTCAGCTGCTGTGGAAGTAACCAGATAGGGATTAATTACACCAGATATTTTTTTTTATACTCTTGCACAGTGAGGTAAAACAAGGGTACAACTTTAATTTGAGTGCTACAGTCTTTTGTGGACTTTACAAGTCCTTTAAAGTTATATAAATATCAGCATCCATTTGCATGGGTACAAACTAGAATCAGCTGTAGAGGAAAAAGAACATTGGGTTTCTACTTGGCAGGCTTCTATGAGCTCTTACTGAATTTATGCATGCTGTTGCCTCCTAGTTTATATGCACTAAAGGGATGATGCAATGAAGGGGGTTAGTGTACAAATGGCATTTGCATGCGGCATTTGTCAGTCAGACTCCCTCTTTTATATCTGTTCTCTTTTTTGTGGACACATAAATCATCTTTTGCACTTTGATGGAAATGTGAGTTTTGGTGGCGGCTCCTTTGTAATAAGGTGGTGATCAGCAGAAACAAAGCAATGGGATTTGGGGTCTCTGGAGAGAAGATTGACAGGGAAATAGGAAATGTGAATCTAAAAAAAAGGTACCAGAGTAAATGACAGACAAGAGCAACAACTATGGTGGTATTGCAATAGTTAATAGACATTAAACTATCTGTAGACTAATTTGGCCAAAGATAAAGCAAAGAAATTTCTGGAACTTGAAGCTGGTTGGGGACCTAAAAGTGAGAAGAAGTGATCATTGGCAACTAATATCTGGGAGAAACAATAACTCAAAGCTTAGAGGATATGATATGTGGGAGTGGTGATCAGATTTGGGTAAATCCTTTCAAGAAAGTGCCATCATGAACTAAAACCAAGAACAGATGCTTAATTACAATGAGCACCATTTTAACAGCCTGAGCCAGACTTATGTCTGGGATGTATTACTGAGTGGAGCATTTCTCATTATAGTTCCTACTAAGGTAAGCACAGACATGGTTTGGCAAGCAGGATATGTACTGTCCTGCCCTGGATGCTAAAGCATAATGAAAAATAGCAGGGTTTTCCAAACATGGCCAGCTCAGAGTTTGATAGGGGAGTCATATTATTATGGCTTAGATCTCCCCAGTGTCTCATTCACTTGGAGGTAGGGCCTGGGAAAAAATGGGCTGGTGAGCACTGGGGGAATGACCTAGAGAAGAGTGTATTCTTGACCTGAACTCATCCTTTTTCTCTCTGCTTCCTGGCTGCCCTTGTGTGAGCAGCTTTCTGCACCATGTTGTTTCTGCATTAGAGGCAACTAATTATGAACCAAACCCACTGAAACTGTGAGACAAAATAAACTTCTCTTTCTGTAAGGTAAGGGTATTTGGTATATTGTCCCAGCAACAGGAATCTAACAACACACACATACACGCTTAAGTAAGTACAATGTAAGGGGAATATTATAATGAATTTTATATAAAGAATTATGCCAGCCCTTGCAGGTACTTCTCTAATTCTTAACACTCTTTCTCTTCCCAAAGGAGAAAAGACTTTATATTGGACCTTCTCGATTTAAGGGAAAGTCATCTAATTCTGGCTCTATCCAGCCATAATCACATTTGTATGCTTTTCATTTAAAAATATGGAATATAGTGTCTTTAGTCTTTTAAAAGAAATGATAGTCATGAGCTGATTTGTAGGAAAGGCTATTAAATGAGAAGTATCAGGTAGGCATTTGGGTCCTTGCCAAAATCCTACTGTTGATGGTCAGCCAACACTCACTGTATCTTCTTCCTTGCTTACAACCCTACAAATCTGGCTGGCATCTCTTTCTTCAGGAAATAACTCAAAGAGTTTCCCTCTAATGCCAGCCAAACTCCAGGATAAATCCTAACCCATTTCAACCAAGAGTATGGTCCTGTTCTTTTTGCTTATGGTTTGCAAAGAACTGAACTTAAGGTAACTGTGATGCAAGATCTAGGGGACTTCTAGACAGGTTTCCTTACTAAAAGAGATGCACATAAAGACATGAGTTCTTCTCCTGGATGAGGTTATATCTGCACGTGAATGAAGAGAAAATAGCTTCCACATAGGGAGAGGTACCTTGAGGACAAGGACAGAACATAAAGGTTGGCAGAAGACAGTCTGGGTCCTGCATGACATTTTCAAATAAATGGGTTTAACAATCTTGGATTACTTTTGTGGAATACTAAATTTTCTTATCTTTTAAACCACTTTCCATTGGTTTTCTTTGCTTAAAGCCAAAAACATTTTGACTAAGACATGTTATTGTTGACATGTTGATATCTCTGTAGATTATTCTACTTTATGAACATATGCACATGATGGAGTTATGTAAGAGGCATGGTTATTTCCTCCTCTCTTCATGGCAGATTATTCTCCTAGTTTTTGGAGGTGACTGCAAGGTTGTTCTCATAGCTACTCATCCCCACCAAATATTGTTGCATGGGTTTTTTCCTGAGAAATCTTGGAAACAAGAATTATCTTACTTAAAAAGATCAGAGCAGAAATCAATGCAATGGAGACTAGGAGAATGATACCAAAAAAATCAATGAATCAAAGAGTTCATTCTCTGAAAGGATAAACAAAATTGACAGACCCTTAGCCAACTTTATCAAACAAAAGAAGGAAAAGGCTCAAATCCACACTATTAGAAATGAAAAGGGGGAAATCACCACAGATCCGGTGGAAGTCCAGATAATAAACACCTACTTTGAAAATTTATACTCCAATATAATGGAAAATGTAGAAGAAATGGATAGATTCCTAGATACATATGAACTTCCAAAGTTGAATGAGGAAGATATTAAAATGTTAAACAACTCAATATCAATTTATGAAATTGAAAATGTAGTTAAAAACCTACCAACAAAGAAAAACCCTGGTCCTGATGGCTTTGCTGCTGAATTCTACAAAACTTTTGAAGAAGAGTTAACCCAACTACTTCTTAAACTCTTTAAAGAAATCAAAAGAGAAACAGTACTCCCAAATTCATTCCTGAAAGCAACCATTACCTTGATTCCAAAAGCAGGGAAAGACTCTACCCAAAAAGAACTACAGGCTAGTCTCCCTAATGAACATTAATGTAAAAATCCATTAATGTAAAAAAAAAAAAAAAGGATTTTTTTTTGAGGATTTTTTTTCTGGCAAACAGAGTACAGAGAATCATCAAGAAGATCATATACCCTGACCAAGTCAGGTTCATTCCAGGAATGCAAGGATGGTTCAACATATGTAAATCAAAAACCATAATGCACTATATTAACAGACTCAAGGACAAAAATCATATGGTTATCTTAATAGATGCAGAAAAAGCATTTGACAAAATCCAACACCCATTCATGATCAAAACCCTACAGAAAATCAGAATCGATGGATTTTATCTCAACCTAAAGAAGCTATTTACAAGAAACCAACAGCCAGCATCACTCTAAATGGGCAAAAACTGAAACTTTGCATGCTAAGATCAGAAACAAGACAAGGGTGTCCACTATCACCACTCATGTTCAATATAGTACTGGAACATCAGCCACAGCAATTAGACAAGAGAAAAGGAAGAAGTTACACTGTCATTTGCTGATGACATGATTCTCTACAGAGAAGATCCTAAAAACTCAACCAAATTTATTAGAGTAGCTGGATACAAGATCAATACTCAAAAACCAATAGCCTTTGTATACACAAACAACAGACTTACTGAGAGAAAAATTAAGGAGTCAAGGTGTTTCACAATTGCATTGTAAAAAAGAAATATCTAGGAATCAATCTAACAAAGGTGGTGAAAGACTTCTACTTTGAAAACTACAGCACTCTAAAAAAGGAGACTAAAGAGGAAATCATAAAATGGAAAGACATCACTTGTTCACAGTAGGAAGAACCAAATTGTCAAAATGGCTATACTCTCACAACTACTATACTGATTCAATGTAATTCCAATTAAAATCCCAACATCATACTTCACAGATCTAGAGAAAATAATCCAGAAAGTCACCTGGAACCCCAAAAGACCTAGAGTAGCAAAAGCAATTCTAAGCAACAAGGATATGGCAGGAGGTATTACAACCCCCAACCTGAAACTATGCTACAAAGCCACTGTTATGAAAACTTCATGGTACTGGCAAAGTAACAGACCTGAGGACCAGTGGAATAGATTACAAGACCCAGAAACAATGCCAGGTACACTAAGCCACCTTATCTTTAACAAAGGAGTCAAATATCTTCCATGAGGAAAGACAGCCTCTTTAACAAAT
The DNA here is from genome assembly GCA_004025085.1 of Thryonomys swinderianus. Classification (NCBI taxonomy): domain Eukaryota; kingdom Metazoa; phylum Chordata; class Mammalia; order Rodentia; family Thryonomyidae; genus Thryonomys; species Thryonomys swinderianus. The sequence continues at coordinate 52,381 of PVIC010002130.1, forward strand.
GGTGCTGGAAAAACTGGGCTTTAACCTGCGAAAGACTAAAGTTAGACCTATCTCTTTCATCATGTACTAAAGTCAAAGTGGATTAGAGACCTAAACATTAAAACAGAAACACTAAACCTGCTGGAAAACAGGTTAGGTAAAACTCTTGGAGACACTGGCTTAGGGAAAGACTTTATGAACAAAATCTCTACAGCATGAGAGAAATCTCTAAATCTCTACAGAGGGAATGAACAAATAAGATCTCATCCTATTAAAACACTTCTAAACGCAAAAGAAACTACCAGGAGAGCTAAAAGACAACCAACAATATGGGAAAAAAATCTTCACTTGCTGTTTCTCAAAGGGCTACTATCTATAATACATAAAAAAACTTTTAAAAATCAGCCCCCCACATTTAAAGACCCAATTCAAAAATGGGCATCTGAAATGAAGAAACACTTTTCAGAGGAAGAAGTAAAAGCAACCAAAAAGCATATGAAGAAATGCTCAACATCACTGGTCATTTGAGAGATGCAGATGAAAATGACACTGAGATTTCATTTCACTCCACAAAGAATGGCTGCTACTGCAAAATTAACCAGCAATAAATGCTGGCAAGGCTGTAGGGAGGAAAGAACCTTTCTCCACTGTTGATGGGAATGTAGATTGGTGCAACCACTGTGGAGATCAGTGTGGAGATTTCCTCAAAAAACTAGGATTAGAGGTCCCATTTGACCCTGCTATTCCCCTGCTAGCAATATACATGAATTAAAATAATAATATAGCAACATACATGCACCCATGTTAATAGCAGCTCAGTTTGTGATAGCTAAATTGTGAGTTTTTTGTTTGTTTGAGACAGGGTCTCACTTTGTAGTTCAAACTGGTCCTGAGCTCACTATGTAGTCCAGGCAAGTGTTGAACTCCAGCAATGCTCCTGCCTCTGCTTCCCAAGTGCTGGGATTAGAGGCATGAGCCACCACACCTGGCATTGTGGTATGTGGTTACTGGGGATCAGACTAGGGACCTTGTGCTTGCAAGGCAGGCCCAGAACCACTGAGCTAAACCCCAGGCTCTGTGATAGTTAAATCTTGGAAACAACCTGAATGCCCATCAACTAGAGACTGGATAAAGATGTGTGTGTGTTTTTAAAAATAAAATGGAGTACTACTCTGCCAGAAAGAATAAGTTTGAGTCATTTATACTCAAATGGACATGCTTTGAGGACACACTCATAAGTGGAAATAAATAGGTCACAGATGTGTAAATACTGTATCTTTTCTCTATTATTAGAAACTGAAGATGTAAATGAGTTCCAGAATGTATGATAGATACTGTGAAATACAAAATTTTGAAAGGGAAAAGATTAGGGGTAAGTGATGAGGGGAAAGAAAAAATATGATGTTAAGCAAAAGAAAGCATATGTATATGCGGGTGGGGGTTGTAGGGTGAGTAGTAGATGGGTAAAAATGAGAACTCATGTCATATACTGGTACAAATTCCCACTATTGAGTGTGATCGTGATGTGTATATAAAATGTACCAATAAAGAATCCAATTAATTAGGTCCAACCCTTCATCTTTCACCTATTTTCAAATTCTAAGTGTCGAAGATTCAGTGCTCTTGTCTACTGTCCTCCTATTCTCTCCTGGCTACCCGGTGACTAGGATCTGTCTTTCCAGCCTACCACAACGTGGTATAATATTGTACCTATCAGTGGACAAACCACTGAGAAAAGAAGAGGACATAAGAGAGTTGGAGAGGGGAGAGGAGGGAAGGAGAGAGGAAAAATGATATGTGCAAGTGTCTTAAAGCCACATGGCAAAGTGACAGAAAGAATGGGGGAATGCTGAGACACCAGAAAGGGTGAGGATAAATGGAAACAAGAGTCAGAAATACTGTTAATGAGAGGTGGCCATGGGATACAACTCAAGGCCTTTGTCATGAATAGAGGTGACTTTGATGATTCAACTATATGGTCAATCTTTTCCCAGTTTTATATACTGGAGGATAACAAGATGAATAATATTTTATTTGGTTGCATAAAAGTAATACAAATAATAGTAATCTAGCTGGATAACATATTATTGGTGTCTAATTACTGTGCCACTCTATACCGACTGTGCCTACATCAAAGGTAGCATGTTTTATTTGAGGTCCTATGTCTCCATACTTCCTCAGGGCATTCTGAGTCACTGACATCAGGTAAGATCATATAAGGCATTGACTCAACTTTACAGACTCGTAGAGGTAACTCTCTGCACCATCATTTGTCCACATTTCCCAGCATTTCTAGTATTCCTTTACTTATGGAGAAACTTGTTTAAATTTTCAACCAGTATTGCTTTTACAGGTATAAAACTTCAACAATTTAATTTTTATTGTGCCAGGAATCCTCCTACTGTTCCAAAAGATGCTTTATTTTTATTGGACAGCCACTTACTAAATGCCAGGCATTCCCCCTAAGTATTTTACAAATACTGATTCATATCATCTTTTTAACATCCCTGTGAGATAGTGTGGCACACACTATGCCCATCCATATGCCCTTTGTCCACTTCCCAGGACAGTTACAGTGACAGTGACAATTCCATAAGGACTGACAATGAGAATTACTTATCCACAGAGAGAGTGCCCAGTCACCCCATCCACTGTGATGCTCCCTCAAGGGTCCTTTATACAACAATTATGTCCCCACTGCTATCAATAAAAGCCCCTCCTCATGCCCCTTTCATGAGCTTCTCTCCTGCAATGTATCCTGTGATCTTATTCCTTCACTTGGATTTCTTGAGATCGCCACTCAAAGAACTCCCTCACACCTAAGTCCTTGCTCAGGGTCAGCTTTGGGATATACCCAAACTACAAAACTAAATTCTGTTATAACCCTAATTTATGGACAAATAATTTAGGACACAGAGTGGCTTAACAGACTGCTGAAGGTCATCTAACTAGTAAGTGGTGAATTCAGAGTCTATATTCTTAACTATGACCCTATGCTTCCTCTAAAAACCGTACCATGTAATTTGGTGAGGAGGCTCATCTTCCATATATACATATCATTCTCAAAAATATAAATAGGGGTAGAAGTTTGACAAACTCTTGGTCAAACCTTGTTTCATTGGAACACACCCATGTGTGATTGTATCCATATAACCTGTAGCCACTTTTGGACTACAGTGGCAAATAGAAACCATGTGATCTGCAAAGTCTAAAATGTTTCCTGTGTGGCCCTTTTTCAAAAACAGTTTGCTGACTTACATTATTTCTTCTTAAGCAAAATCTTTCACAGGTGGAATAACGTTTCCAAGTATCACTGGAATTCTCAGAACATACCCTGACTTTTGGGTGGAATGCTCTGAATGTCTAGTCAGTAAGCATCTCTTGCTATGCTATTCTAGATGAGCCCAGAGATTGCACAGATGTTCAAATGCTGAGCCTGTGGCCTGTTTTGATTTGTAGCTATTTCTCCTTTCCCAGCTTTGCTGTGTTTTTAAAAGATACAAGATGTCCCCTTCCCACTAATGACTATAGAGCATCAGGCATGCTTACCTTACCTGGGTTAGCCCTGAAGGAATCTTGTGCAGGAGATGTATATAACCATGTAGAAGAGGAGAATGACTCATTTTTCTCAGGCAAGAGAAATTTTGTTTTACATGATCGATGGGAACATTATAAGCAGTTTGGTAGAGCTGTTAAGTCAAATGTTTATTTGGTAATTTTATGTCTATGGTAATTTCTGCTATGCCTGGCACCACAATGTTGCTTTATAGATTTACACCCAGGTGTCAAAAACATTCTTTTTTTTTTTTTTTTTTTGAGACAGGGTCTCGCTTTGTAGTTCAGGCTGGTCCTGAGCTCACTATGGAGCCCAGGCAAGCCTTGAACTCAGCAATCCTCCTGTCTCTGCCTCCCGAGTGCTGGGATTACAGGTGTGAGCCACCACGCCCGGCTCAAAAACATTCTTAACAGTAATTCACATCAAAGACATCCATCTGCTATTTTAGGCAGTCACAAAGATTCTTCATTATGCATCAATTATGCCAATCTACCAATCTGGAACTTTTTATTCTTTCAAGAATCCATAGCAACACTGTGTAAATCATTAAGGAGGTTGACTCTGTTTAGACACATTTTGATGGTTCTTTCTACTCAATGCTTTGAGAAAATTCTCGAATATATGCCATTTTATAAATCAAGGAAAACTGCCATGTGGAAATGAATGAAATGTACCAAGTCAGATATGACCTTCTATATAACCTTTTCCTATGCAGTCATGTTCATATCATAACTGTTTATATGTTCTACACTTATAGTTGAGGCCTTCAGATAATATAACATGTACTTGTTAATTAGAACCCCACTATCTTTTCAAGGTATTTTTTTTTTTGAGACAGGGTCTCGCTTTGTAATTCAGGCTGGCCCTGAGCTCACTATGTAGCCCAGGCAAGCCTTGAACTCAGCAATCCTCCTATCTCTGCCTCCCAAGTGCTGGGATAACAGGCGTGAGCCACCAGGCCCGGCTCTTTTCAAGGTTTTTGCAGGTCCAATATATTGAGGGAGGGAACCTCACACATATTTAATTCTTACAACATCTGAGAACAAACTTCAACCAAATAGGCAGCTGTCTTGCCAAGTTCACCTATAGTCATAGAAGATACCTATGAAACTCAGTGCTGTGCCTGTCCCCCAAAACCTGGCAGTTGAATGTAACTTCTATCAACCAAGCACAGGTTCAGACAAACTAATCTTTTATGGAGATAATCTTGTTTTGGTAGGCTGTGCCTTGAGAAAATGTATTATTGAGAAAATGTATTAAAATCATGACGCTAAAACATGGTTACTATTTGACAAAGTATTTTCAGTTAACGAAACTTGACAACCTGAACTTGTTTGGGAATCAGGTGGAAGCAACTCCTTCTAGAGGACACTGATGAAGGGAATCATGACTGAGACCAAAGTCAGTTATCAAGTCACAGGGATCCAGAATCATTATGTTCCACCTTTACCTGTGCAAGTGTTTGGCCAGGTAGCTTTCTGGAAAGTGTAAATAATATGCTATCAATTGTTCAGGATTAGAGGGGAGCTGGGTATGGTCAGTAATTTTCAAGATAGCAGCAGAAGTCAAGGGAAGAGGGAGAGAAGTGTCAACAAACTACCAGAGCTTTTCGAACTGAGGAAGAGTCCTCTCACTATCCCCCATGAGTTCTGCCTCCCTTTTCCTCACACCCCATCTGCTACCCAAGGTACATGTCACTGTGTTTCTATTGCTCTCACAATGCCTCTGCTCAGTCCTAAACACACTGTGCAGACAAAGCCACAGCTGTCCTTCCTGGAGGTGCTCACACCCTATGGCCAGAGCTTGTCAATCATCTGTGAGAGCTGATATCCCTTGGGCATCCAAGGCACTTACTGCCCCAGAGTTTCAGAATGACAAGACTGGCACACCAGTTTTCCTTCCTGCATTTGTATTCCAACCCCACAGTGCCTTCCCCAAGTGACCCTCTTCTTATTATATTTCTGGGCTTTGCTTTCTGCCCTAGTTGTTACATCTCTTCTGCTTTTTACATTATTCATACTTCTTACTTTTCATTTAGTAATTTATTCAAGTTTTTACAGCCACTTAACCCTGCTTATCTTGAAAAATGACTGCTCTGGACTGACCATAAGAAGGAAAAAATAGCAAATTTATCAGTATGGTACTTTTTTATTAAAAAAAAAAGAATTCCTGAATTATATTTGTTTTCAACGACTATGACTGAGCTTGCCATTAGATGTTCTCAACCTTGATGGCACATTGGCACCATCTGGGAAGCTATGAAACATCCAGATGCCTGTGTCTCACCTCCAGAGGTGCTGTTTTAATTGGCCTGGGGAAAAACCTGGGCATAGGGAGTTTTAAAAGCTCCCCAGGTGGTTCTAATGTACAGCCAAGGCAGAGAGTCATTGCCAGGGCAACACTGTGCAGAGATATTATAGGTAGAAAAGCCAGCTAGACATATGCAGGCAGATAGATAGGACTGGCCCTTGGAAGAAAACAAAAAAAGCCAACTTGGAGGTTAGTGCTGCCAGAGAAAAAGCTATCCCACCCATGTAAGATAAATAGCTGTTATTGAGATTCCAAATAGGCAGCCATCAGATATTCTAAAGAAGGCGCCAACCTCCTGGGGTGGAGGGCTGAGACTCTAACCCATCTATCCGAAAAGAGTCAGAGTCAAAAATTCCTGTCTGATTGTTAATTCCCCACTGTATTCATTGGTCAACTGTAACCCATCCACTTTTTTTAATCTTATTGGTAGCCCCCTATTTCAGACCCACCTCACCTCACGGCTTTGCTCCATAAAAGCCCTGTAAAAAGGGTGGTAGGGGGGTTACCCACTTTCTGGGTTCCCCTTTCTGTCTCTCTTAAGGCAGAAGCTTTCTCTCTCAATAAAATTTTACTACTCAAACCTCCATCATTCCTAAAATTCATTCTTCGATTTTTAGAGAACACGAACTCACGTTTCAGGTGGGGAGTTAGGCCTTAACTCTCCTGCATCAGAGAGACTGTCTGCGAGTCTAGAAACCCTCTGCTTCCTCTTTCAGCACACCAGTCCATTAAACCTGTCACTGTGTAACACTGCGCAGGCCCATCCACCCTGCAGTCTCAGTCTTCTCATCAGCAAAAGCCTGAACCCATCCCTGACAAGGCTCTGGGGTAGTTTGTCTACCTGCAGACCAGGCTCCCAGGTTGGAACACTTGGTCCACATAGCATTGAGTCTGGGGAAACTCAAGAAAAGTGTAATGAAATGGAACCACTCATGGCACCTGTGGCCACTTACGCAGGCATCCCCTGTCAACTGCCAATATGGTTTTGTGTGGGCACCAAAGAAGGCACCTTCTAGGGCTCCAGTCCTCTTCTCTCCAGCTTCCAGCTCCCAGTGGGTGCCAAGGAGGTACCCAAAAAGCTTTTGATTCGTCTTGACATCCCTCCACAGTCCCCAATGGCCTGTTAACTTCCTCTTCTCCCACAGAGATATAACAGGTTTCCACATCAGCTGCACATCTCTTCTGCATCTGTGCTCCTGCTGTTTTGAATGTCCATAGTTCCTTTCCTTCCTTATCTCCTAAAAGCCTACTTATTCCCTGGAGCCAATTTTTCACACAACCCTTTCCGCAACCTTTCCTGGACCCTCAGGCAGAAGTTCATTCCCTAACTCTATAGGATACAATACCTTCTGAGTGGTCTTATGTTGGAACAGACAGCCAGTTGCCTAGAGATAATGTAGATGAGACTGGAAGTCAAGACCCAAAGTAGATGGCTCAGCGTCTGGGAGCTAGCTGCCGGCTCAATCGAAGGTAACACAAAAGCCTGTAAGCATCATCAACATCTTCCTCCCTGTATGGTTCAGGTTATGCTATTGCTTTGACACTGACTATACTGCCTGTTTTACCCTTAAATTTTGGAAATTCCAGTGTTGGCTGCATCTGGTTTCCACAGCAGCAGATCTCATCCTGCCCCCCCCCCTTTCCATCCCTGGGGCTTCTTCAGAAGCCTCCACTCTTCCTCTCCTTCGCCAGAAGCCCACATTCTGGCAAAGTCTCATAGCCTGCAGGCAACCCTGAGTTGCTCTGAACAAATATTCTCCTTCCTCTGTTCATTCAATAAGTATTACATGTGCTTGCTTCATTTCCTGCTATTGCAGATTTCTGCCGATTCAAAAGCCCAAGGTTAGAGGTATAAGTTGTCCCCTGAAAACAAACTGGAATCCCGTCTCTGAAAAGAGCTTTTAAATATCCTCTTCCCATACTTTTTCTTCCCTGCCTCCATACCCCCAATTTTTATAGGATGCATGAGGACATTGGAATGTGGGTGCACATTTCTATTTTCTCAAAATAAGCCTTGCTTACTGGGAATGGGAAAGAGCAATGAGTGACAGGATTTTGATAGAGTATGTTCAGACTTAGAAGATAATTCAAGGCAAGTAGACTTCTCTTATACTCCTTCAGGAAAAAAGTGAACATGACCATATTGTTGTTTCTAATTTTGATGCCCCAGCATATTTTTATCCTTTGAGGTAGTCTTCTGCCTAAGTACAAATTGCATCCTTAGAGGGTATGTTTTTTAGGAGAACCAGAGTAACCTTATCCATAGTAAGATTTATATGCTATCTCATTCTACTTTGTCACTATAGCTAAATCCAGTATTAGTCATTTGCTAATTCATTCCTCATTCATTCATTCAATCAGTAAATATATACTGAGGTATGCCCATGTGCCAAGCGTGTGCTAGGCAGCAGAGATACAATGAGGAACAAGAGGTACACAGACCCTGAGTCATGAGCCTTTCATGCAGGGGGAGGGATCAGATAGTGAGTGAACTCACAAGATCAGTATAGGTGAAAATAAATGCTGTTACTTTGAGATATCTACTTTAGGTAGTCAGGGAAAGTTTTTTTTGTTTGTTTGTTTTGTTTATTTTTTTATTGTTTTCAACTAAGACTTGGAGAATGAGAATAACCAGACTTAAAAAAGTAAAAACAAAAAGAGCTAGGGTAAGGAGCTATCTAGACAGAGGGGACAGCAACTGCAAATGCCCTGAGGCAGGAGATAACTTTGCATCTGAAGGACAGCAAGGGGACCAGTGTACCTGAAGCCTGGAAAGCCAGATGCTCTAGTAGAAGGAAGGGCAGGACTCTGCACTTACTTTCTAGTCTCAGACCTCTGGGGAGTCTGTGTGCAACACAATTCTCCTGCTTTGCCTGAATGGGCAGAACATTCGTTAATCCAGGAGTGCCCATACTGTAGACATCTCTGCACTGAAACTTTGCTGGCAAAACCACAATATTTTGCTCAGAGTGACTAAATATCTTTGCCTCATGGAACCTTCTCACAACTAAAAGAGCTCTTTTACCAATGTGGAGGAGCCAAATTCACTTCTGATACATCACTGGATTCTATACAAAGCCAAATCTGAGTTATTATAAACACAGCTTCTTGGATTATGCAGACTCTGCACACGCCTAGTCTTAAAGGAATAATGAGCATGTTCTTAAAAGCAATCATTCAATTCAGATAGTCTCCAAGACAACAGTGATGCCATACACTGGATAAGACAGAGCCAGTTTTCCTTCTTTTGTGTCTCTTGGATCTTTTATCATGCAGCAAAATATGTTTGTTAGAAAGACCAAAGCAACATAAAATTTGACTCACAACAAGGTCCTGCATTTCAGATTAAGATGCTAACTCATGTAAACATCTGCCACAGTCCCTGGCAGATGCTCAATTAAGTTAGTGATAATTATTATTGAAGAGAAAAGATCAATTCCAGCTCAATTCTAGGGATTTTAGGTATTCAAAGGACAAAGTCCTTATGTTTTGCCCAAATAAAATCTACATTTGGAATAAACCAGTCAGGTGTGGTGGTGCAGACCTGCAATTCCAGCACCCTGAGAGACTGAGGCAAGAGTGTCACAAGCTTAGCCAGGGAAAAACTTAGTGAGAATCTGTCTAAAAATTCAAAGAAAATATATGAGGGCTGGGAATACAGCTTAGTTCAAAGGTCCTAGGATCAACCCCCAGTACTGGACTTAAAAAAGAAAAAGATGAAACAAGAAATTACGACTTTCAAATTTTATGCAAATACATTATCTTTTGAGATAAAAATGTTCTTAGTTTTTCAAAACAAATCAATTAAGATGCCATCATTAGACATGGTTTTGTTTAGCTACCTGCTTAGGTCAAAAATTAATAGTATCTTAGTTAATTAAAAAGAATTTAAAAGCCCAACTGGGTTTTAAAACGCTCATCTATCCTATTTAAGAACTTACTCAATGACAGTGTCAACTGCATTCAGAGTAGAAAGTGCTCACGTGTCTCACAATGTTTTGGTGAAAGGTTAAAAAAACACACACACAATTACTTTAGGAGTTGGGCTCAGAAGAAAACTGCTGGGCACACCTGGCTTTCTCTCTGATCTCTTATCTCTAACTGTGGTGTGCTCAGGTGCCAGCAGTGTACTTGTTCTGTGGGAAAATGTGTCAGAAGTCAAGAAGTCTTCAGGAGCCTTACTTTGGAGGTTGTGGGATTTAGCGATTCAACTCTTGATCGTTCTGTGACGAAACATGTAGTTATACCACAAAGAACACAGGAGGGTGTACAAGCCAGAAGTGAACCCGAGCAACTTTCATGCTGTTTTCATGTGGGCGGGGACATAAAGGACAGGACAAGTGTCCCCTTTAAAGCCAGAAGATGTGAATTTTCCTTCACAACAATTTACAGTAATTATATGTGTTCCTCTCTAGTTCACTGGAATAAGGGGCCCTGTTAGAGTTTAAAGAGGAAGTATCTCCCAAAGACTCATGTACCTAGGACGTGGTTCCCAATGCAGCACTGATCATAGATGGGGCTTTGGGAAGATGTTTCAGTCATAGGGCTTAAACTTTATCAGTGGATTGATCCACTGATGAGATGGTAATTTGACTGCATTATTAGAAGGTGATGGAGCCGGGCGTGGTGGCTCACGCCTGTAATCCCAGCACTCAGGAGGCAGAGACAGGAGGATTGCTGAGTTCGAGGCTTGCCTGGGCTACACAGTGAGCTCAGAGCCAGCCTGAACTACAAAGCAAGACCCTGTCTCAAAAAAAAAAAAAAGAAGGTGATGGAAACAGTAGGCAAGGCCTAGTTGAAAGGAGTCATAGGGTCATGACCTGTGGATAGTACCCAGTTCCTGATCCCTTCTGCTCCGGCTTTTTCCTTCTCTCTTCTTCTCAGTTGCCATGAGGTGAATAGCTTTGCTCCAGTACTCCCTGCACCATGAAGTACTGCTTCGCCTCAGGCCAACAGTAATGAAACAAAAAAACCTCTAAAACTGGGAGCCAAAAATAAAGCTTCCGTCTTTTAACTTCACTTTCCCAGGAATTTTGTCAGAAACATAAAACTACCACAAGGGTTCCAGGATTCCAGGATTTTCATCCCTGCATCCCTGAGTTTATTAGTGTCTGTGCTCAAGAAATACATGCTGAATGAGTGCATTTAATCTTTAAGAAACTTCCTCATGCAAGAACTAGATTGGCTATCTCTGGATCAGTGTCTTGACAAGAGCGAATTTTCAGATCACACAGTGTGCCCCTGTTTATTCCAACAAGAGTGAAAAGAAATGCATTCTCTGCAGAGCCTGCTTAGAGATGGCAGGTCAAGGCAGCATCTGCACCCACAGCCCTGAACACAGCTCCTTGTGCTTCGCACATCACCTAGTATCAGGACTCCTCCATATTTTTCACCCCGTGTCACTCATGCAGAGAAAGATCATAGCCAGCTGGGATAAACCAGAGGCTGCTTGTGGCAGAGGAGACTCATTCAAAGGACCCAAGTGTGCCAGGCTCCACTGATGTCCACAGAGATGGCAGAGTTCTGCCTAGACACATACTCTCACCCACCCCACAAGCCCAGTGTCCGGGACAGCATTGTGGCCAAGATGCAAGTCCTATTTAGTGCAAAAATCAGTCAGCAGACAACTATGACTTCTCAGTACAAAACCAAGGATCCAAGTGCAGTTTTTTTCCACTACCCTCTGCTTGCCCAGGCACAGGGTAAAGGTCATCAGTCCTTAGACAGGTACCATCAACTGAGGTCCAGAGGAGCCAGGAAAAGCAGGCTTAGCTGGGGTCTCAGGACAGGTTATACAAAGATTCCTGAAGACACACACACACTACTGCTATGTTTACAACACTTAATGGTTTGTGGAAAGCTTTACTCTATCACATATCAGTTCATAGCATAGTCCAGAACCAGCAGAGTAAAAAGCAAATAAATAAACAAAAAGTCTCTGCAACAGAAATGTATCTTACACAGTCCAATAATTAAGGCTCATATCCATTCCTCTTAAATCCTGAAATATTCATTCTGAATCAACTCCCTTTTCATTTACAAACAGCTTTAACAAATTTAGCTCTGACTTACCAATCACTGAAAGACAGGAGGTGCTAGAGATGGCCAGCAGTGGTAAGGAACAGCCAGACAGGGGGACAAGACAGTGACACACATGAAAGTCTGGTCCTACTAGAGGAGTAACCATCTGCAGGTACTTAAACTGATGTTAAGCAGAGCACTGTATCAGTATAGGACTCTATAACAACTGATAATAACATGAATTCACGGAGACTTCAGGTCAGGAAGAGGTTAAATTGTGTTCTGCGAGAATGTTTGGAAGAATGCAATCTATCTCAGAAAGCTTCCCACTTAGTCTTTTTAAAGAAGCACTGCTTGAAAATATAAATCCTGAGCTACACAGAAAAGCCAGCTATCAGCTCATTTCTAAAGGGTTCTTGGTAATGAAAATTTTATAGTAGATGGTTTTATTTTTCACTGTTTTGTTGAAGAGTTTTATGTTCTGTATCCTTTATTGGCCAACACAGAAAATGATTTCTACTTTTTCTCTTTGTATAAACTCACTACATTTAGTTGCTATATTTAAATAAATCTTGATTGACTTTTGAGAGGCCACCAGCTAATTTTTTTTTAAAAAACCTTTTCAACCTCTTCCCCTGTTCCAGGTGATGAAATCACCATACCCTACCTATTTTAATTGTCTACTGGGAAGTCAGGAACCATTCTGTGATCTTTGTCTAACACAATTCAATTCTTTACAATAGAAACAATAGACTTTTGTATGTTAACTTGATTTTCTGTAACTTGGACACACTTAGCTCACTCACAAAGAATTCTTTATCAGATAATCAAGTCCTCCTAGTGTTCTTCCTAGAGAGACACCAAATATTCAGATCTCTTAAAAATAGAGTCATATATAAATACACAATTTTCTGCATGGCCTCAAAATATAGTGCTGTTTCATCTGACTTTCCGACAGTTTTATGCAAAAATCCCAGTAGGAGTTGGGAGAGAGGTTATTGGGCATTCTTCTCCATTCCTGAAGAGGCATCCAAAAGAGGGATGAACCACTAACGGGCACCCACTATGTACCAGGTGCTGAGATTTTTATTGATTCTATAACATTTCTGCGCACAAGGTATGACTACCCCAATTTCACACATGAGAAACTAGAGATTAAGAGAGGTGACATCACAAATTCCACAGCCAGAAGGTAGAGGGACTCATTCTTCATTAAGAGCTCAGAGAAAAGAGCCCACAGGCCTGGGGGAGACCATCTGGCAACCTCCAATAAAGACATTACAAACGCTTTTTTCTTCATGACTAGAGAATGAAATTCAGTGAAAGCCTGAGTTACTGAAACAGACTTATGAGAAATCTCTGAAAATTGTTCTTTCCAATAGTAGTTATCCTACAGAAGTGGCATCCAACTTTGCTCAAGGATGCTGTGAAGGGACAAACAGAATGAAATCATGGGGATACCTAGGAGCTGTCAGGTAGACCAGCAGCATCAGTTTTAAAATCAAGAGTTTGGAGTTTGCTAAGTCTGTAAAGGAGGGCTATGGTAACATCTCTCCTCTGGGGAGTCCAAATTATCATTTCATTAAGTTTCATGCAATTGTTTACCCACAAATATGCATAAGGCCTAGTTACATAGTATCTGATTAATTTTATCCTCTAAAAAGATTATTAATATTTACAAGAAAAGTCTCAGTAATCTCCATTCACATGAGACCCTCAGAGAAACAACGTTTTTTACTATTTTGTAAGACAGATAGGAAGTACAGCTTTTTATTTTCTCATAAGTTGTTATACAACCTCATAACAAGTTCAAATTTCTCATGCCACAGCCTTGAGAGTGTCAAATTTGTAGTTCATAAGTCAACTTTGTTTCTGTGTTAAGCCTGTTTTCTGATGGGACAATGACTTCATGTAGTTAATTCCAAGTTTTCCTAGTCTTAAATATCAAACTCAATCAGCTCAGGATTCATTTCCCCCTTCTCAGAGTGCCATTTCCGTTAGAGGAGGTGAAGTCTGAGCATTGAGAGATTCAGTCAACACTATTCACAGCTCTGGGCACATGTCGGCATCTGCCAGTTCACTGTACTTCCTGATAGTGACGCATCTCCCTGCTTCTGCCACACTCCCCTCTGACCATCTGTCACTCAACCTCTTGCCTTTATCACTCCATGGTTCCTAAGCAAACATTGCTGCTCCTGCTCCCTGTAGGAGGAGAAAAGACTTTTTCTCCCATCCCCTTATATTTAGTGACTGGGTCCCTGAGATTAAATTGACAAAGTAGGATTAATAGAAAAAAAAGCACACATATTTTGATGCTCATGTTTTAACTCTTTTGGGTGTACAAAGGGATTTCATAGAATACTAAATGAAAAGCCAAATAAGTAGGGAGGTCTGAGAGCTTATATTCTACCTTAACAGAGAATGACACATTTTGGAGAAATGATAAGACAAAGGCAAATGATTTGAGCCTCCAGAAGCAATAAATTATGGGTAGGTAAAAATATGGGGAGAAACTAATGCAAGATAAAGTTTACTATGTAAAGTGTTTATGAAGATTTAAACTGGTGTCTTTTCCAGTGATACAAGTCTTCTTCTTCTCCTCCTCCTCCTCCTCCTTCTCCTCCTCCTCCTCCTCCTGCTGACAGGAAAGAGAGGAGGACACCCTCACAAAGGAAAATTTATATTATCTTTAGCAGTTTTCTCATTGTCTCCTTTTTGTTAACTGCCTTTACCTGAAAATTATCTTCCCTTTAATGCAGCATACGTAGGGGTGGCATATGCTGATCTCCTTCAGGCCTGGAGCAGTCTCAGCCCCATCTCTCCTTTCTTCTCCTGTGATCAGGAGATGCTATAAGTTCCTGATACCACTCAGAGCCCCAAGGGGTACTGAGAAGACAAAATATATAAATCAATCTGGGGGTTCCATAACCTTTCAGTTTCACACCCAGCCTAATGTAGCAGGCCCAGAACCCTATTCCTGCCTCTGTCTGTTGTTTGGGTTCCTCTTTCCTGTCCCAAGGCAGAACTGAAACTTAAGGATAGAGAAAACTGGCTTACATCCTTATGATCAAATCTTGCTTAAGGCAGAAACACTCGTTTTTGATACCTAAGAGCCAGGCACTGAAATTCAAAAGCCTTTTCGGACAACTCATTTTATTTTCAGGGCATTCAAAAATCTCTTTTGAACCTCAAAAGCTGAAAAAGTTTATCCTGATTCTAACTCATCATTCTGTGGCCTTTTTCTTGAGGCTGTAACCTCAGATTAGCTGAAAATATGATCTTCTCTAATCCTGGGAAGAGATGAGCAGGATTACCACACAAATAAGCCAGCAGAGAAGATGGTACAGCAAAGCCCAAACTCTCACGAACTTGAATACTCAGGGCCCCAGCACCTCCAGGAGCTGGGTCCTGCTCTCCCAGCACCACTACCTGCAACACTGGCACCCACGCTGAGACTCCTGGGTTCAGCAGTCACTCTCTCTCAGGGGTGGAGGTAGTGACCTCTCTACATCATGTTGTGTCCAGCTGTGTCCTATCTGGACATACTAATCCCCAGGACAGTTGGCCCACATCCACCTGGGGATACATCTTCCTACAAATTCTAACAAGTACCAAGACATGCCTTTGAGGGTCCCCAAGTTCCTCTGCCTGGTAGCTACATTATACGACTGTCTCTACTAAGGGTAATCTCTCCATCGGTACTATAAACTGAGGATAACTGGCCTGTCATTATAAGACCTTTTCAATCAGAGAGTTTCTGAAGCAGAGCTGGGAGCCGAAGTCAAACTGTAGCCTGAACCAAGAGCCATCAGTTAGTGCAGCTCTTTGAGGTAACAGGGTTGCATACTGTGTCGGGGACTGTGGGGCAGGTAAGGATCCATGCTCTCCTTTATCTTCATAATAAAACTGCAGCTTTTAAAGGAGTACACAGTACTCAAGAATAAAGTCTATATTCCTTTACCTCTCCTGCAATTAGCTGCTACTAAGTAATTACACAATGGTGACTGAGACACTAGTGTAAGAATTATATGGTAAGAAGCAAGATATATTATGTACAGGTACAAATTCTCAATGATGAATGTGAAAATAATACACAGTTCAAATGTACCAATAAACTCATTTTAAAAAGATATTGTGTGGCAAGTTTCTTAGAGAGTCAGTATGCATCTACTGTCCCTGCTGCCTCATTCCTCCCTTCCTCCGCTGCTTAGAATGAGGTTGTGGTGGCTTCTGCAGCATGAGGAAGAGTCATGCCCTAACAATGGTGAAGTAGCTTCCTGGAAGGCGTCCTGTGTCCTTCAAGTCTCTGTTGAGCAGCTAAAGATGCACAGGGCTGCCTTCCTCCTGACATTTTATGGGAAAGAATAAAAGCCTCATGTGTTTAAGTCGTGGTTCATCTGCACTGCCTGCCTTCTGCAGCCAGCCCACTTATGACACATAATTCATAACAAGATCTTACTCTGCTTGGGTTTGGGGTGAGGATGGTCAAGGAGGGTGTCAGAGAGCAAGGTGAAGATGTCACTTATAGAGACCGATCTTCACAAATGACTCCTGAACTCAGAAACGGGCTAAACAATCAGGCTCGGCACAGAAAGGTTTTTATTCTGCAGCTCTGGAATGTGTGTCTGATAGTGCCTTCTACCCTTATTCTACCTCCCAGCTGTGACAGCAATGAATGTGATTTAACAGGTCTGTCTCTTGTGCTTTGAGATGTCAAGTGCCCTTTTCCTGTGACTTGTGGGGAATTCGCTGTGGTTGCCATAGAGACCAAGTGAATCCAAGTTCAACCACAAGAGCTAGGTCTTTTTGTTCAAAGGGACATATTTTGAAGAGGGAACCAATATGTAAGATGGTTAGGTGACTCATCTGTCACTAGCGCAGCCAAGCACACTGAAGGTTTTCTTTAAGATCGTAATGAATATTATCCCAAGAAGACCGTATTTGTGAGTGAATCATGAAATGATTAAATACATTTCCCCACCCACCCAGCACCTGTCCTCCACAAATGCTTGCCTTCCAGAATTTTAAGGATAATTAAACTGTCAGTTCACTTTCTCTACTGAACCACATAAACCCGAATGTTCTAACCCTCTCCCTTTCCTTCACACTTTGGGGTTACTCTCCAAGAAGCATAACACTATAAAAATAGCACTGCTTGTAATCCCAGCACTCGGGAGGCAGAGACAGGAGGATTGCTGAGTTCGAAGCTTGCCTGGGCTACATAATGAGCTCAGGGCCAGCCTGAACTGCAAAGTGAGACCCTGTCTCAAAAAACAAAACAAAAATAGCACTGGATTTGTAATTGGGAGACCCAAAACCTATTCTTGCGTTTGCCCTTAATGAACTGGGTGGCCTTGGCTCAGGTGTCCTGGGCCTTAGTTTCTAGATCTGCAATATGAAATGACCTCTAAGATTTCTAACAACCATAAGTACTTAAAATTCTTGCTGATTTTTAAAAATTAATTCTTTATTGGGACATTTTATATATGCATCAGGATCACAAACAACACTGAAAATTTATATTAGCGCATGACATGACTTCTCATTTTTTCCCATTCCCCTGCTTACCTTACAACCCCCACCCCATATACATAAGCTTTGTTTCCTTTTACCATCAAATTTTTTCTTTCCCTTTATTTACCCATACCCTCCTTTTCCCTTTGAATACTTTCTATTTCACAATATCTATCATATATTTTAGAATTCATTTACACATTGAATTTTCATACCAGAGAAAAGATACAGTATTTACACATCTGTGACCTATTTATTTCATTTATAAGTATATCCTCAAGGTACATCCCTTACTGATTTTTTTTAGGTCTCCTCTCAATCATGTAAACTACTAATAATGGTTTCAGTCTCTATTTTTATTTTCTTCATATGTTTAAATATGTGTATATTTTTGCAGTACTTAAGACTGAACCCAGGGCCAGGAATAAGCTACATCCCCAGCTCCTTTTAAATTTTGAGACAGGGTCTTACTAAGTTGCTAAATTGCCCAGGTGGGGCTTGAATTTGAAATTCTCTTACCTCAGTTTCCCAGAGTGCTGGGATTACAAGCATATACCACTATACACGGCCCTCAGTCTCTTTCTTCTCCAACTATAATGCAAGATAATGTATTATGTACTCAGTACCTGTTTATTTGATTCATCAGCTGAATGAATGGACTTACCTAGTTTGCAGATTGATTTACTTAAACATTGTACTTTTGCTGAGTGATCTCCTACCACAGTAACTCAGTCTTAGAAACTGATTGTCACAATCAGTTGTGACAAATGGCTGCATGACATTTCAAACTGAGACCAGAGGGCTATCTCGTTTCCTGTCTGCATCCCACAGCTATTCTTTGTGCCTCCACTGAAGGCACCTTTAGCAGTCTCTGGAGCTGAGAGATGCCTCTGTGTCTCTCCATCTTCCTAAGACAAAGTCACCTAAATGAAAAAATAATTCCAAGTCTAGATCCAGTAACATCCACAATGGTCTCAAAGATTTAAAAAATCTCTTACAGGCACTTCCCAAAGTTCCTTTCTCTCTCTGTTCCAGATGTAGAATCATTCCTCTTCAGTCACAGGCCAAAAGAAAGCAGTAATTTAAACTCCTTCTCAGCAGTTTCTGGAGAACTCAGAGAGGAAGAGAAATCACAATGCAGAGAAAGCTGATAGTGGAGGCCAAAGGTGACTGACTGGATTTAAATTTTGCGTTCCAAGGCAAATGTTCCTGGGGCTGTCAGCTCTGCACAGCACACTATCCTGGAGAGTCTCTCTGTGCTCTCTGAGAGATTCTCTGTTCCCAGTGTTTACAGAGTATGGGAAACTAGAACCCAGATAACTAGATAAAGCGGGGTGTGCACTCCAGGACTCATTTCCTCTCCTTCCTAAATTTTAAGTCACTTGACTTCATGGTTATCTCTTGCTCCTGAGATCTGCAAGACCTTCCACAGGGCAGATGGATAGACCAAACTGGCATGAGCCAGGTACTATGGTGTGCAAAATGACACTTAAGCATTATACAAACTCCTACCATATTTCTCTAGAGATAGAAACAGCCTCAAGAGAGACCACACTACTATCTTATGCTCCCCTCTTAGGAAGCAGAAGCAGCTGGTTTATCTCAAGTCTTCAGATCTCCAAAGCCTGTGGTATTTCCCATTCTACTTCTCAGTGGATTCCAGGGCTTGCTATGAGCCCATTGCTAGAAACAGGGCTTTGTGCTCATTCTCCATTTGTAGAGACTGCTGAGTGCCACAGGTGGTGTGTGATTGTTGTCATTTTATGGAGGAAATTTCAACAGAACAGTCTTCCTGATTTCTGGTGGCTGTTTAACCATACAGTTAGCATTCTCATTTTTTACTTTTTCTTCTTAAAATTTAGTTGTTTTTCAAAATATAATACATTTTTGTGTTAAAAATCAAAACTACACAAAAAGCCTTCTAAGAGATGCCTCACTTCCATTCCTGTGTCCCTGTCCCTCTTCGCTTCTGTTTCAGGAGACCATACTTCCTGGTTTATCCTTTAATTATTTCTTCAAAAGAGCCAGAACATACGTGCACAAATGCAGATGCTCTCCAACTTACAATGGACTCATGCTTTTCTTTTCTGCCTTCCTTTCTTCTTCTTTCTGTCCTTTTACAGACTGGGCAATTGAACCACCTTAACACATAATCTCATTAAGTTGGCCATGCTAGCCTCCATCTTGGAATACCAGTTAGCTGGGAGTTACTACAACTGGCAGACTGTTACTTTATAACCGTTTTGTTTTCACTGCTGGTACACACCATTCAACACTTTACGGAAGATATTCAACACTCGATATAAAACAGGCTTCATGTGAGATAATATTGCTCAACTGTAGTATAAGTCTTAAGTGATGCTAGGCTAAGCTATAACAGTTGGTAGGGTAAGCATATTCAGTGCATTTTGACTTATATTTTCAGTTTATGATCTATTTATTATGAGATAACCTCTGTATAAGAGGAGCATCTGTATACATGAAGAAGGTATTTATGTATTTTGTATTTATATTCTACTTCCTCCGATTTCATACACAAATATAGCACACCACATCAGTTTTGCTTCTTTTTACACTTAGTGATTCCAGGAGGCTGTTCTGTACCTGCAGAACTCGTCCTCTTTCTTTCCTTATGGCTGCCAAGTACATTATGGTATAGTAATGCCTCATTACTATACTGATTAAGGAGTAAAACCTTTATTGGTGAATACTTGTATTTCCAAGTTATTGTTATTACAAATAGTTCTGCAATGGCTTTGGGCAAACGTGTTTCACACTGACAGGGTAAATTTCAGAGTTTTTTTTTAGGAGATCCAAGTTTCAGTGCATGCCTAATTTTGATAGATGTTGTTTGATCCCCTCCAGAGAGACTATAGAACTCCTCACTCCCACTTGCAGTATGTGAAGTGCCAGCTGCCTGGCCCAGCTAACATAACTTGTGCAGGGTTCACCAATCTGTAGGTGAGAAATACCTCAGTATAATTCCAATCTGAATTTCTCTTTTTTAAATTCTGGTTGAGAATCTTTTCATATGTTAAAACACCATTCCATCCTTCTCCTATGAACTGTTTGCCTGTGCACATGGTCCATTTTCCATCAGCACTGATTAATTTTCAGAGTGCTTTAAGTATTAGGGATTTTACTCCCTTCCTAACAGAAGTTGCACAAATTTCCCCCAGTTTGTCAATTGTCTTTTGACTCTGGTTGGTGGCTTATTTTGCCACCCACAAAACAGTTTCATTTATACTTCTACAGGTTTATTGATCCCTCTTTTTTCTTAATATCTTGGAAATTCACCCAAGTTTTCTCAGGTTCATCTTTTACATTGAGATTTCTAACCCATCTGAAGTCTTCCCTCTTCTGTATGAAGTATAAGCCTAACTGTGTATTTTTCAAAATGACTATTTAGCTGTTGCAACTTCTTTTGATAAGAAGTTCCAATATCCTCAGTTATTTGAGATTCTACCTTGATTATACACATATGTCATGTCTCTTTCTGGACTTTTAATTTTGTTCTATCTTCGTTATTACATTTGTCAAAATATTTTAACTGACACACAAGGACATAAATATTTTACATATCAGTGGAGTACAGTGTGCTCAATACAGATATACATTGCATAATGTTTAATTCAGATTAAACATACTTTTTTTTTTTTTGAGACAAGGTCTCGCTTTTGTAGTTCAGGCTGGCTCTGAGCTCATTCTGTAGCCGAGACAAGCCTCGAACTCAGCAGTCCTCCTGTCTTTGCCTCCCGAGTGCTGGGAGCCACTACGCCTGGCACTATAGTATGTGGTATTGCTTGCTGGTGTGTGTGTTTCCACGCCCAGCACTGTATGTGGTTACCAGGGATCAAACTCAGGAGCTTGCACTTGCGAGGCAGGCGCCAGAACCACTGAGCTAACCCTCCAGCCCCTTAAACATACTTTCCAAACATTTCTTTGGGGTGAACCTTTCAAAATCCTTTCTTCTAGCCTTTTGAAGTGTACAGTAAGTATACAGTTACCTATGGTCAACCCACTGTACAGTAGTACCCCAGAGATTATTGCTGAGATCTACCTGAAACTTAGTACTTGCTGATCAACCTTTACCCACCCTCCTCCCCTCATTACGTTGCTAATGTGAGGTCAGTAGTATTTTTTTACACTGACAGGTGATGTGCCATCCATTGCAGATTTTTTCCTTGTTATTGCCTGTGTTTTCTTTTATATATATATATATATATATATATATATATATATATATATATATATATTATTTATTTATTTATTTTTTATTTTATTTTTTTTTGAGACAGGGTCTCGCTTTGTAGTTCAGGCTGGTCCTGAGCTCACTATGTAGCCCAGGCAAGCCTCAAATTCAGCAATTCTCCTGTCTCTGCCTCCTGAGTGCTGGGATTACAGGTGTGAGCCACCATGCCCGGCTGTGTTTTATTTTTTAGTGAAATCAGATTCTGTATATTTGGTGAGCAACAAGAACCTATTATGCTCCACACCTCATGTTAGGCAAAGTGAAAACTCCTTGAGGAACTTCATGTCCAGAGTTCAAAACATCTAAGCATGTCTTTCTTGGCTCATCTCTCATGTTGATTATGAGACCTTTTCCCAAAGCCTCCTTAATATTTTAGAACATCTTATGGTACACTTGAAGTGCACTGAGATTCTTTATCCACTCAGATTTCTGACTGAGACACATTCCTGCAGATGTTCAGGAGAATTCTCCTAAGTTTTTTTTTGGACTCCATAACAATGGGGCTTCTTTCCATATAGGCTGATTTTGCAACTGGCCCTTTGGGTTCAAGTTAACAGTGTCAGATTATATCACTTAACATGGTAGAAGGCGGCTATCACTCTTCCCCAAAGAGGGTCCTGCAAAATTAATTATGTATTCTTTCCAGCTTCTTCCTTTGGCTGGGGCAAATTCCATGGGTTTTCAAGAGATGTGAGATTGAGGCCTAATAATATTCAGTGGCCACCAGACAAGTACTCTGAGCCACTTAGGAATTCCTTGCCTCTCCTTTCCCCAGCTTTCATGCTTCATTTTTACCTCACAACCCTAAAATTTCATGGAGATTTGAGGAGAATCACTCTTTTAGTCTCACCTGAAACAACTCCCTTGAAAGAGTCAAATAGAAGTCTGTGGAGGAAAAGGCTGACATCCTGAGAACAGGTGTTTGAAGCAAACTTTAATTGGTTGTCAAAACCTCATAACCTCCTTTTCTCCAGTCGTTCTGTAATCCTTATGAATTCTGTAAGCATCACATTCTTTCCCTTATGAGATGACCTGTGTCTCTTCTAAGTGGGTTGAAGTCTTCTTGTCTATGCTAGAAACCTGCTTGAGCTCTTCTTCCACAAAGCCTCTCCTCCCAACTGGGCCAGAGTAATGTCCTTTCCAAAGTTTGTATTCCTATGATAATCTCTGTACTTCTTACAGGCTGGATTAGTATGAATTCCTCGTTGTCTCCACAGATAAGTCTCCCTTGTTCAACTAGGGACTTAGTGAAACTTGTCCTCAGAGTGTGGCCCTGTTTAGAAATGGGGTTGCTGAAGGTCAGTCAGTTCAGATGCTGGAACAGAGAGGACTCCTCATACAATATGACTAGTAGCCTTATAAACTGTGGAGAGAAACACAGGAAGGAGACAGCAGTGTGATGGCACAGGTCAAGAGTGGCCACAGGTAGAAAGCCAAGGAGCTCCACAGACTGCCCCTGAAGCACTAACACCCAGAAAGGGCAAGAAAAAATGCTCCCCTTCAGGTTTCAGACAGAGATGGTCCTGCCAAACTTTGATGGCCAAACTTCACATCTCTAGAACAGAGGGAATAAATTTCTCTTGTCCTAAACCACCCTGTTTGTAGTACTTTACTATGTCCGGTTTAGGAAATGGATATAATCCCAAACTTCTATTCCATGCATGCGAATTGAACCAGTAACATATGGCTACACACAGAGCCTCAGACTCTGGAAAACCAAGTCACTCCAGGTACAGGTGGCTGAAGGTTCCAGTGAGCCCCAGGACCACCGGTGCTTGAGGGTGATATGATGTGGTCTTTGTTCCTTGTTTGCTCTGCTTTCTGTTAGTTCCCATTTCCTAGATAACCACCTGTTTGTATGCTGTCTTGGTTACCCACGAACTACAAAAGCAAGACCCTGTCTAAAAAAAAAAAAAAAAAAAAAAAAATTAATTGAGCATATGTTTTTACAGAGTAAAGAATTCAAGAAAGAAATCCAAAGGCATGAGGTGTTCACCCAGAGAATACTGAAATGCCCATTTGACAACTGCAGCAAATCTAGGCAGTAGGCAGGACTCCATGAAGAATGCCTTCAGGAAAGTAGCTTTCAATATGAAACAAATGAAGTCATGGTATGTTTGTGTGGCTAAGGAGAAGAAAGCAAGTCAGATAAAAATTGAAATAAATGTAAAACCAGACAAATATTTTTCCTCAGGTATGAGGTAAACTAAGATGTGGCAATTCTGAATAGAGTAAGAAATGAACAGCAACTTGATTTTATGCTCGGAGTATTTTTCTTTGAGCAGCACATGTTTAATAAGACAAAGTTCATTTTTTCCCTTATGGGTTCAAACACGCTAATCAGTTTTACAGTAAGTCATTGTTCCAGGCATCTATAGCTACCTAACAAATCACCTGAAAACTTCATAGCTTCAAACAACTGCCCTCATTTATTACCTTTCTCATGGCTTCTATGAATTTGAAAGCACTCAACTAAATAATTCTAGCTCAAAGAATCCCTCAGCATTGCAGTTAGATGGTGTGTGGGCTGGGAAGACCAGAAAAACTGGGACATGAAGGTCTGGAACATTTGGGAATGCTTCAGCAATCTCTCTCATCTGTACAGTCTAACGTGGCCACTCCAGAATAGTAGTTTCAGGGTAGCTAGATACCTTTCATAATGGCTTAGAGCTCCAGAAACACACATACTAAGCAAGATTCAGGCAGTATCTTCGTTGTCTGCTAGGACCTAGAATAAGATGTCACAGACCATCAATTCCCCTGGACTTAGGTAGACAAAGTAGTTAATGAAAACTGAAGTTCAAAAGAAGAGATAGATTCTACCTCCTGATAGAAAAAAAAAGCAAGATTCCAGAGCAATATGTGGGATTGGGCTTAGTAGTCATTTTGCAGTCATAAGTGTGTACTCTTTATTAGATCTTGAAATTTAAAAATCAATATATAGAGAAATTGTGGAAAGCAACCATAATGTAGAACAAAATATGAATTTTATAAATTTTGTGAACATAAAATTCTGTTAGCAATGTAAGTGCACAGAAAAGTAATAGAGAAGTATAAATGTAATAATCCTTTCTTTCTTATCCTTTCTCTGTCCCTTTCTCCAGTAAATATTTGCTAATATTTTTCTAGATAACTAATTTTATATAGAGAGAAATCAATAGACTACACACACACACACACACACATTTATTAGAGTTTGGCTCACACATTTACAGAGACTATGAAATTTCACAGAGGCTATCTAAAGTTGTAGAGCCACATTAGTCAGTAGCATGATGCAATCCAACAAGTCAGAAGCTCTGCAGAACTAAAAGAGTCAGTCAGTGTTGCCAGGTTGAAGCCCCAAGACTCCCCATAAGGCTGCTGCTGGTGCAAGTCCCAGAGCACTAAAGCCAAAAAATCTGGGCCCTGAGGTCCAAAGGCAATAGTGGGAGAAAATGAAGGAAAAGCCAGAGAAAGAATTTCTTCCTCCTATTCTTTTATCTGAACACACACACACATACACCCACTCACTGGACTGTCCTACCCACACTGAAGGTGGGTCTTTCTCTGCCAGTTTCCTTATTCAGTTCTAGTTTCATCTGAAATACTGGGCATCCCTAAATCCAGTCAAGTTGACAGCCAAAATTATCTCCACAGTAAATAAACTGAAATGTTTGTGCTTCTTGATGGAAAATCAAAAATACTGACCTTAACACGTGAAAAAATTAAATAATTTTAGAACGAAGTTGATAAAGGGTTTACAAAAGTGTATGTTTCAGGGAAAGCAGCAAATAATAAAACAGATGAGATTGGATCAAACATTTCATAGGAGAAGACAAGCAAATGTCCAGTAAAAATATATGAAGAGATGTTCAAACTCATTAATCACTAGATAGATGCAAATTAAAACCAAGATGAAATGCCTCTGTGCATGTAAAAGAACATCTAATTTAAAAGACTGGCAAGGTAGAGACCAGCACCAAGTCTGTGTGACTGTGCAGAAAACATACTCTGCTAGTGAAGCAACGCAGGGTAGAGTAGAGGCATAATCACTGTGGAAAACTGTTCAAATGTGTATATGAACAATATGCTTACCTTTTAACCTATTAATTCTCCTACATCCATACCCAAGCAAAATGCATACACACATGAGCCAAAGTCATGTTCAAAACTGTTCCCAGCAATACTGGTAAGACCCTCAAATTAATGTTCAGGGAAGTACAACCAACAGGATGCATAATATTTAGGAAGGCGCTTATTACAAGGAAGGAGCTTATGTGATTACAGAGGATGACAAGTCCCAAAAATGTAGACAGCAAGCTGGGGACCCATGAGAGCCAAGGTGTCAGTGCGGGTTTGGGACAGGCAGTGTGGTCATTCGAATAAATAGCTGGAACCCTCAAGATCCAGAAAGAGCTGATGTTTCAGGTCAATTCCGAAGGCAGGAAGAACCATTGTTGCAGTATATAGGCATTCAAGTAGAAATATTCTCTTACCTGGTAGAAATATTCTCTTACCTTTTTGCTCTTTTCATGCCTTCAATGGCCTGGATGAGCCCGCCACACAAGGAAGGACAATCTGTTTTACTAAGTCTATGGATTCAAATGTGAATTTCATCCAGAAACACTCTCAGAAATGCCTTGAGTAATATTTGGCCAAATGTCTGGCATTTGTGATGATTACCATTTTTGTTTATTTATTGAGACAGGTAACTGAGAACTATGTAGTTCAGGCTGTGTAACACAGGCTGGCCTTGGACTCATGTTGATCTTCTTGCCTCAACATCCCAAGTGCTGGGACTGAGGGGTGCACCACCATGCCTGGTGATAGTTACTCTTGACTCTCAACTTAACTGGCTTCAGAGACACCTAGAAAATCAGTGAGGCACACTTTTGGCTGTGTCTGGGTGGGTTCTGAAGCGTGACCTGGAGTACTCTATCTGGTACCTTCCTTTCTGGCTCTTCCCCAGCTCCCTACTTCCTAGCTGCCATGAATAGAGCACCAGTCCTCTATGATGCTCTTTTGCCATGACGTTTCTGCCTTGAAGCCAGCTGACCATGGGCTGAAATCTCTGAAACTATGAGCCAAAATAAACATTTCCTTCCTTAAGTTGTGTATGTCAGGTACTTTGGTCACAGTGATGGAGAGCTAGTATAGCATTCCATAGCCCAGACAAGTTGACATACAAAATTAACCATCACAAGCCCCAAATGGGAAACAATCCAAATGTCTATCAATAGAAGAGATAGCTTACTTCTGGTATGGCCACGCATACAATTATATAAATGCATCTCATAAACATTATGTTAAAAGAAGCCAGATCTGGGCCGGAGGGTTAGCTCAGTGGTTCCGGCGCCTGCCTCACAAGCGCAAGGCCCTGAGTTCGATCCCCGGTAACCACATATAATGCTGGGTGTGGAGACACACCCACCAATAATCAACACCGCATACCACAATGCCGGGCATGGTGGCTCACACCTGTAATCCCAGCACTCGGGAGGCAGGGACAGGAGGATTGCTGAGTTCGCGGTGGCTTGCCTGAGCACCATAGTGAGCTCAGGGCCAGCCTGAACAACAAAGTGAGACCCTGTCTCAAAAAGCAAAAAAAAAAAAAAAAGCCAGATCAAAAAAAATCATACAATATGATTCATCTATATAAAGTACAAAATAGAAAAAATCCTAATCTGTAGTATTAGTGTTCAGATGGCAAGTGTGTTTGGAGGGCAGGGAGGAAGAGTACAAAGGAACTACCTTTAAGAAAACTAGAGACATTTTTTACTTTGACTTTCAAGGTTAGTTATGGAGCCTTCATTTTGTTATAATTCACTGAGTTTTATACTTATGATTTGTGCATTTTTCTGTATGGATCATACTCAATAAAACATTTTAAACTTTAATAAAAGAAGAATAATAAATTTAACCTTTTAAAAATATGAGCAAATATCATTTTTCCTAATTTAAGATGTAATTCAGAAAAGCAAAACCTCATCAAATCAGTATCATGCCAAGCTTACAACATACAACTCAAAATAAGCAAAACTAATTTTCAACTGAATTTGATTAGAATAAAATGGTTATTTAAAAGGTTAATTATGATAAACATTCAGAAGGCACAAAAAATTTCAAGTGAATGAAGAATCATTTACCAAAGTATTACTGCTTCACATACATTCATTAACAAGTGATAGTAAAGAGTTACTGCTAGCTGGGAATTTGCTGAGACACTGATTACAAAATAAAGTATATACTAGTTTTACTAAAATATGTTCTTCCATTGTCATTCTACCTATGGCAAATATTCTTTCTCCAAATTAATCCAAATTAGAAGCTACAAAAGGAAAACTTGGGGATATTAACATTTAGCAAAATTAACTTCAGTCAGTAGACACAGTCCAGTGCCAGGAATATTGGAAATGTATCAGTGGTAAAGATCACAATGGAAACAACTTTCCTTTTTTAAATGTAAGAACTGTTTATTTTGATTAGTGGCACTGTTAATCGTATTTGCCCTGAACTTTAAAGTTTTAAGGATGTTTAATGTTAGAGATGTGTTTGTCTTTTATCAAAACATTCTTTAGAAGACCACAAGGAAAAAGAAAATGAGCAGAACAACTCTGGGCATGTATATACTTCATTTAAAAAGCATTTGAAGTCATGAAAAGAAAGGCACTAGGCCAACTCAATTAACTTTTGTTTTTAGTATCTAATGTAAGTAGTATATTAGAACAAAATTAATGAATAGTATAAGATCTTCTTAAGTATGTAACCCGAAACTGGAAAAAAAAAGAAGTAGGTATTATCACTTTCTAAAACAGAATTTCTGCCCCCTTTTTGAATGATTCATATAGAGTGGTAATATCGCAATTTTTTTTTTTTTTTTTTGCTTTTTGAGACAGGGTCTCACTTTGTAGTTCAGGCTAGCCCTGAGCTCACTATGGTGCCCAGGCAAGCTGCCGCGAACTCAGCAATCCTCCTGTCTCTGCCTCCCGAGTGCTGGGATTACAGGCGTGAGCCACCACGTCTGGCATTGTGGTATGTGGTGTTGATTGTTGGTGGGCGTGTCTCCACACCCAGCATTACATGTGGTTACCGGGGATCGAACTCAGGACCTTGCACTTGCGAGGCAGGCACCGGAACCACTGAGCTAACCCTCCAGCCCAATATTGCAATTTTTAAAATTTAATTTATTGGTACATTATATATACACATCACAATTATGCTCCACATTGAGAATTTGTATAGTATATAACATAACTTAATTCTCATTTTCCCCCTTCCCCTACCACCCCCGCCCCTATAAATAAAAGCTTTGTTTCCTTTTTTTACTTTTCTTTCCCCTCATTATTTACCCCTATATCCCATTTCCCTTTGAATATTTACTATTTCACAATATCCATCATGCATTCTAGAACACAT
>PVIC010002131.1:0-30145 GCA_004025085.1 Thryonomys swinderianus
TTTTTTTTACAAAATGGAGTATTACTCTGTAGCAATCTTTAAAGAGGGTTAGCAGACAAGGGACAGCAAAGGAATGGGCTGGGGACTGGAGGAGAATATGTGGGACTTTTTTGGAAAAACAAAAAGATGAGAGATGTATTTTATGTTTATGAGTATGACTCAATCTGTAGGGGAGAGAAATAATTATGAACCTAGGTGAGGGAATATTGTACCTCTGTAGGGGAAATGGGAAGAACCAGAAGTTGAAGCAGAATGTCTATGTACAGGTACAAGGGACTCTCATTCAGGGAGGGGGAGGGTCACTGGCATTTTTTCAGTACCTCCCTCTGACCACTCACTATTTCTGTTACTCAAACTCACTTTCTCAGGTATGCCATTTTAATCTGTCATCAGGGACTGAGGTTCACTTTCTCTTCACTCAGTTTTTACAGCTCATTTTTATTTTCCCAAAATACAGTGGGGGTGTTGCTGGAGAAGACAAAGTGGGGAGAGTAAATTTACACAGTCAGAGCCACAGACAGCCCACTTGGCATGCACGGCCATGAACTTAAAGTAAAACGAATCAGCATCTATGTATTTTCTTGAACTTCGCTTAGGTGCCTGAGTGCAGGCTGACATAGATCAAAATTAGGGACCAACCAGGGAGGAACTTTTAAAACAAATACTGGAAAGTGAAAGAAGAAAAGGGAATTTAAAGAGGAAGTGAGGGAGAGATTTATGAAAACCTATGGAATCTAGGCTGGGTGGGAGAAAACAGAAAGCACAAGTGGGTAACAAGCAGTGAAAAAGGAAAAAGCCATTTATAAAATGAGTGGCTATAAAAATAGAATGTGATGACAAGAGGACTTTGGAAATTATGCAGTTATGGGTAATGAGATCTAAGACAGTGCATTTAAAACACTGTTTGACCCAGATCTACAGTGAACTTAATACTCACCTAGATGTATGTATCTCTCTGTCATATTTGTGTGTGCTGAAATGTAACAAGCTGTGGTTGGTTATCCTGATCCTTGAGGTGCACTAAGACGATCCTAAGATGCTATGGTCTTTTTTAGTGCATTATGTTTTATTAAAAATATCCATTGCAACCTGCTGTGTTTGATTTAAGGTATACTAATGCATTACGGTTTGTTTGTAAAACACTGTTGTTGAGTGTGACTGTGGCGGTAGGTGGCAGGGAGAGCATGAAGGAAATAATTATTGGAAATTAAAAGATAAAACACTAAGGAATATAGAATTTGGGATGGGTCATTGACGAAGAACACTACCACTAATGGAAAAATCATCATGATTTTTCTACCTAGGCCGCGACCACTCTCCACATCTAGCTATTTAAATGGAAACATTTTAAAGCATTATTCAGATAAAATTGACATATTTTAAACTGCATGTATTTAAAATGTACAAATTTATAGCTTTGACACGTACACACACACATCACAATGAGGTGCTAAATGTGGCAAACCCTGCTCCATCTCTGACTGGACTCTAATCCCAGGTAAACTAGTCTTCTTTTGGTTTTTTAGATCAGTTTGAATTCTCCAGAATCTTATGTAAACAGGACAATGCATTATGCAATCCCTGTACTGTGACTACTTTTAACCTAATTACTTTGAGATTCATGCATGTTTTATCTATCAAATGTTTGTTGCTTTTTGTTGCTGAGTAGCATTCTCTTGCATGGCTACACTACAGTTTTTCTTTTCCATTCACCTTCTAGGGACATACAGATTATTTTAAGTTTTGGGCTATTTCAAATAAGTTGCTATATGTATTTGTGTGTGTAAGATTTTGTATATGCACATGTTTTCATTCCTCTTGGTAAATATCTAAGATCATTGTTATGGCTTTTGCTTAATTCATGTATTTTCTGTTTCAAATAGAAACTGACATGCCCTGCTCTCTGAGTAAGAATCAATATACAAATAATCCAGTCTTCTACCAAGGTTGTATATAAAAATTTGGAATCTTTATAAGAGAATCCTTGGCTCTTTGCACACACAAATGGAAGCTTAATGTCTCCCTTTCCAGTATCACAGCTAAATATTTGGTGAAATCAGCAAATTAAAACCATACAATTTCAACGCTGAGATACAAGGGGCCAGGAAGGACACTGTCTGGTGAGAGTTCCTCTTCCTGACTCATGCGTAGCACCATCCTGCTTCGTCGTCATGTGGCAGAAGGGAGAAAGGAGTTGTTTTTTTTTTTTTTTTTAATAAAAAACACTAGTCCCATTGCTTATTCCCTAGTAACTTCCTAAAGGACCAGTGTCCAAATACTATCAGGTCATGAATTAGGTTGAACAAACACATTTTGAGGGACGTAAATATTCAATCTTTAACAATATCTAATTCTAAATTGAAAATTTGTAACTCAGGTTTAACAGTGCTTCTTTCCATATCACAAACTAGCATATCATTTGGAAGACTGATTCTAAGTGAGGACAAAGTTTACCATCAGTTGTAACCAGTTCCTTAAATACTCCAACATACCCATAAACTGTCATATGATAGTTGGATTGACTATATGTTTCTTTCAGTTGTCTATCAGTGTTTTATACTATGTTGTTTTCTCCTAAGCTATACTTTTAACTGTATATGTCTTATTTTTCCCTCCCATCATTGTAGTTGTGAGCCCATAGAAAACATTTAATAAATCTATGTGAAGTTTTAAAAAGATTATAAGACAGGGAAGGAACTTTTATATTAAACATTTATTATGTCACACATTCTGCCAATCATACTGTGTGTTATTTCTTTTTTTTTCTTTTTTTCTTTTTTTTTTGAGACACGGTCTCTCGTTGTTGTTCAGGCTGGCCCTGAGCTCACTATGGTGCCCAGGCAAGCCTCCGTGAACTCAGCAATCCTCCTGTCTCTGTCTCCCGAGTGCTGGGATTACAGGTGTGAGCCACCACGTCCGGCATTGTGGTATGCGGTGTTGATTATTGGTGGGCGTGAGTCTCCACGCCCAACATTGTATGTGGTTACCGGGGATCGAACTCAGGACCTTGCACTTGCGAGGCAGGCGCCGGAACCACTGAGCTAACCCTCCGGCCCTGTGTGTGTTATTTCTAATTTCTTTCATCACAACCCCTTCAGAGCTAGTCGTCAGATTGCAGGGAGAGAAAAATGCAGATTAGGCATTACATTTTCTTGTCTCTCACCAAGAAAGTGATAGAGCTGGAGTAACATATCTGAAGTTGTCTGCATGATTCCTGTCTTCTTGTGCTATTATTCATTATTAGTGTTATTATTCATTATCAGTCACTGTCATATGTTAACTAGTATACACACCAATACTTATTGAATATGTAATAGGCATTAACTGAATGCTGAGGGCTTTATCTATATTAATATAAACATTGCTGTGCTTCTACAAGATCTTAGAAATGCTGGGCTAAATTCCGAAAGTTAAACAGATTTGAGTGGGGTGCATCTTGCATCTGCCTGGGCTCTCTCTGCTCCTCTGCACATGCATTTGTCTGAGTGCTAACAATATATTCGGGAAGACTCTGTAGTGAGTGTTCTTACCAATTCGGTTAGCACACACAAACTCACAGGGCTGCGAGCACTTGCCCAAACTGCATAACTAACCTCACCAGGTGTCCCGTCAGAATGCTTGGATCAAGTAACAATTAGAATTGAAGTGCAATGTCATTACTCATGCAATTTTGATCTGCTGAAGTTTAACTCCATTAAATTTATATCACCAAAACGACATAATGAAGGATTACCAACAGAAGGAAAAGAGTTATAAATTATACTTCTGTGTACCTTTGAATCACGGTTGAGTCATAATCTAATACTTAATCACTAAGTGTAGACACTCCTAATTCAATAGTTATTATTCTAAAGTTTTTCTTGGAACTTTTATGTAGACGAAACTCTGATCACCGCTCCCTGTAACAATAAACTTAGAGATACAGATGCTCCTTGATTTACGACAATGGGTTTCATACCATAAACCCATCATAAATTAAAATAGTCTCCAGTTGAAAATGCATATAATAAACCTAACCTAATGAAGACCATAGCTCAACCACACAGTGCGTCACCGAGTG
The DNA here is from genome assembly GCA_004025085.1 of Thryonomys swinderianus. Classification (NCBI taxonomy): domain Eukaryota; kingdom Metazoa; phylum Chordata; class Mammalia; order Rodentia; family Thryonomyidae; genus Thryonomys; species Thryonomys swinderianus. The sequence goes on from PVIC010002131.1 coordinate 4,061, forward strand.
CTGGCTGTTGCCCCTTGTGACTGTGGAGGAAAGAGAGCGGAGGCTCACTGCTGCTGCCCTACACCAACAGTTTTAGGTCTGAGGAAATTCAAAATTCAGAATAAGGTCTCTACTAAATGCATGCTGATTCTGCAGCATTCTCACCATTATAAATTAGGACCATCTGTTTCAGATTGAATTTAACATCTAACATAACTTCATTTTATAGATGAGGGGCTGAAGGGTTGACTAAAGAATAGCTACCATTTATGTAGTTTCTTTACCCAGGTCAACTTTCCTTGACCTTCACTGACTACCCTCCAAAATCATTATTCCTTTTTTCTTTTTTTTGCATTTTATTTTCTTTAGATTTGAATCTTTAATGTACACTATTCCATTTCAAGGTGGGAAAACTGAAGCAAATTGAAAGTAAGTGCTATGTGGGAGTTAAGATTTGAGCCCTATAGTATACATATCCATTATGAAAGGTATTAGCTGAACTACAGGCAGACAATACCTCTTCCAAATTAACAGACATGTAAATTTCTCAGATCATAGAATAGAATATGGAAAGGAAAGAAAATCCATGGATGCATGAAAAACAGAAAATATAAAATGATTGAAATTAAACCAAATTTCCTAGATAAATGTCTGGATAAAAAAAATCTGTTAAACCAACCATTTTTAAAAAAATTGGTCAAAAGACAAATTAAAGTATATAATTATCTAGGTATCTATGCTTCTATTTCTTCTGTATCTTCCTCATGAGTGCCTGGACAAAGAAGATGTCAAATCACAGACGTAGGTATTAACTGCGAGTATTTATTGAGTATTTGCAACAGCCAGACCACTTCCATCATACAAAATTACTCCCTGGTAAACATGAGTGGGAGCATAAGCCAGGGTTTCAATGATGACAGGTGTGTTGGGGAGCCAGCTCCACTTAAACATGCCTCCACCACCTGTCAACTGCCTGATCTGGTTCAAGCTCTTTATCTCTGAGCTCTTGTTTTCTAACCTGTAACACGGGGCAGTAGTCACTAATAGTATTGGCATTCCAAGAGACCACTGCGATGGACCTGTGAGAGTAGGTGAGACAGCATGGGGAGAGGAGAAGACATGGTCAGAGCAGAGCGCACACAGCTCTCGTGTATGTTAGACTGTATTCATCCCAAAGACTACTCATAAACACACTCTCTTGGGCAGTGTGACTCAGATTTTTGTTTATCAAGCTCACCTGTGATACCTTATAGAGTGCTACAACTCTGCCCTCCATATCTGTTGAGTAAGACTCTCTATGACAGGGTCCAGAAGCTCTGTGCTTAGCAACAAGCCAGTCATTCTTGACACTTGGAAAGGTTAGCCGGTACTAATGCAAGAGATTTCTGAAAAGGTGGATGGGTGGGGAGATTGGATGTTTGATCACTTAGTATGCAGAGGCTGCTGACATAGCAGGACTGTTGAAGTGAGTGATGCTACCTGGTGAGGCCTACCAGACAGCTGCGAGGGAGTTGTAAACAATTGTGAGTTGGCATGTGTTGGAGATGTCAGCCTCTATCTGTGGCTTGCTTTATACATACTACAAATCCTGGGCAGGTGGGACAGGCTGCCATCAGCAAATGTATCATAAGTCTTTCTCCCAAAGGATTTTCCTGATGACAGTGTAGGAGACGAATCTAGACAATTCTGCTGAATCGATACTGTCATTATCAGATTTATAATTTCATCAATATTATAGGCACTTTAGTCAAGTGAACTATCCAGGAAAATAGCTTTAAATGTCTGACAGCTGTAGAAGTTATTTACATGTCCCTCTCTCTATAAATCTATATAAATAAATATACATATTTCTCTATCACTAAGGTAATGGGGATAAATTCAGATGTATGCTTTGAACAACTACCAGCTTTCACTTAATCTGTTCTCCATTCTTGAATGGCATTTTAAATATTGTGCAATTAAAGGAGTAATAAGTTGTCAAGCAAATACTTAGAGGTGTAAATAAAGCTTCCTTGCTCCTAAAGACTTAAGATTTTATTTAACTCAAAGGGAAGAAATTCATAAAACCTCAGTGGGGAAAAAAATAATATATATATATATATATATACACACACACACACACACACATATATATGTACATATGTATACATATGTGTATATCTCATATCTAACTACTATAATATTAATTTGTATTTCCTGCCTCATATTGGTTTTGCTAAAGTTCTCATAAACAGCAGTACTTTGGCCCACCAAGAGAGAAAGTCACTCAAGTAAACTTTTATTTCTTTCTGGAATTTACCCCTTTCCCCTCCTTCCTTCCCTCCCCCTTCACCTTCACCCCTCACTCAGCCCAACTCTGCCCTTTCCTTTAAAAAAGTTGCATTAGTTCTTTACAAGTGAGCAAGAACAGAACCAAATGTTTCACATCTGCTCTCTAAGTTCACGGATTAGCATGAGAATGAGTAACCAGTGTTTCAATGATGCACAGTCCAGTGGATGGGAATGGGGGCTCAAACCCAGTATCAGAGAGCTTGCTGGCTCCTGCCAGATGTCCTAGGCCCAGGACACAAAAGCATGAACCCAGGGTTTTAACAAATCACCTTTCTCTGAGGCTAATCACTCAAGAAAAGGTTTTGTTGTGGGTTGGAGAGGGTCAGGTTGGTATTTCTCCAGTGATCTGTAGCCTTGCCCAACCCCTCTAGCCTTCACCCTGAAAGGGACCTCTTATTTCTTTCCCCCAAATGCAGGACTCTGAGGGCAAAAGCTGCATGCCAGAGTATCTTGAAGGCATAAGGGCAGCAGGGGGCTCATTAATCAATGGTGGTCATGTTACTGGTCCATCATTCACCCTCTCTCCCTGAACAATAAAGACTTTAGCAAGAATAAAATAGCTCAATGGGCATGTACAAGGTCAGGCTTAGTGGCAAGATGGTTCCGGCATCATCACAGTTGGGGAAATCCTATACTTTCTGCAAAGGTCCATCAATGGTTGAGAAGAGTTTTTCAATGTGTGGTCTCTGGGCCAGTAGCATCAACAACACCTGGGAATTTATCAGGAAAGCAGATTCTGTTCACTCCTTGACTTATGGAATCAGAACCTCTGGGGTAGGCTCAGAAATGTATGCTTTCACACTCTTTCTGGAGAATTGTGCACTGTGGATGGTCTCTTTCCTCCAAAACAAAGAAACCCTAGGCAAATGCCACTAGATACTTCTTATTAATTTAGCTTCAGTCATATCCTTTTTTACTTTTCATCCCACTAGAAAGAGATGACCAAACATCTTGATTTGTCCCAGGATTCCAAGTTCTGAAGCAAGAAGTTTCAGGACAAATGTGTGGGCCTAGATGAGGGTCAAAACCAGTTTGGATAGTCCTGAAAGCACCTGTACTCTCTCTACCTAATTGCCATGCCTTGCTGCTTCTCTCACCTATTGAGTTTCTGGCCAAGAAAGAGAAATTGATCACAATCTACAAAGATGAGTATTTTAATAATGATTATGCAGAGCTGGAGATTTAGCTCAGTGGTTCTGGTGCCTGCCTCGCAAGCGCAAGGTCCTGAGTTCGATCCCGGTAACCACATACAATGCTGGGCATGGTGACTCACGCCCACCAGCAATCAATACCACATACCACAGTGCCAGGCATGGTGGCTCACGCCTGTAATCCCAGCACTCAGGAGGCAGAGACAGGAGGATTGCTGAGTTTGAGGCTTGCCTGGGCTACAGAGTGAGCTCAGGGCCAGGCTGAACTACAAAGCGAGACCCTGTCTCAAAATAATCATCATCATCATGCAAAAGCAAATTCAAAACAAAATTCAAAACACAGCTATAGCATAAACAACTCTGAAGAGGCTGATGGATTTTGTATGAAAAACAAAACAAAAATAATACCCTGTAACAAATGACCTCTCCCTTTAGAGAAAAGGCCCAGAAACTTATTCTTCAACTCATATGAGTTTTACTCTTTATTGCCTTTTTCATAATCTCAGCAGAAAATCACTAGTCTGTTTCAGAGTGGCTACACTACCACTATGCAGCCTGTGTATCCAACTGTGGAGCTACTCTATTTTTGTCCAGGCTTCTCTACTCTGGTTTCCAGTTGGAAGTTATAATCAGCTTTCCATATTCACAGGTTCTGGATCTGCAAATTCAACCAATCAGAGGGCAAAAAATAATGGGAAAAAATTCCATCTGTGCTCAGCATGTACAGACTTTATTCTTCTTATTATTTCCTGAACTATATGGGGTAACAGCAACCCATATAACATTTACATTGTATTGGTAATTTACAATGTAATTAGAAGGTATGACATAGAGACAAAACAAAATATGAAGGATAATATGTTGAAATGATAGGTAATCTTTACTCCATTTTGCATAAAAGACATGAGCATCCATGGAGTTTGGGACTTGTAGAGAGTACCAGAATCAACATCCTCCTCCCAAGACATTGAAGAATGACAGGGTGCATGTGGAACCTGAGGTGGGAAGAGAGATTTGGGCCAGAGATATGGTTTAGAGCAGTCTCTGCATCTGAGGCAGTACAGGAAAGGGAAGAACCAGGGATTCCTTAGGTCATGGGACCGAAGGTATAGATGAAGGAATGTTGGGTCTTGCTTTGTTTTTCAGGAACACTTGTAGAAAAGGGGTACAGAGGTCTTAGGGTAAACATACTACTTGCTGTGAAAGTTTTGAGTAGCAGGAAGTGATGCCGTCTGACAGGACTGCTGAGCTGGAGAGATAGTACATGCTCCCTTAGATAAAAAGAGAAAGTTTGTTAGTGACTATGAGGAATATGCTACTATTTGTGGAACAAGAGCGTGTTATGTAATTTCTGATTAAACTTGGGAAAGTTGTGTTACAAATTACAGATAAAAGGAAAACTTATGTAGAATGGCCTTAGATCTTGGAGCCAAGCAAAGTTGAGTTCATATCTTGTTTCACTACTTATTGCCTAACGTTTTTTTTTTTTTTTTTTTTTTTTTGAGACAGGGTCTCACTTTGTAGTTCAGGCTGGCCCTGAGCTTACTATGTAGCCCAGGCAAGCCTTGAACTCAGCAATCCTCCTGTCTCTGCCTCCCAAGTGCTGGGGTTACAGGCATGAGCCACCACACCTGACACTGTGGTATGTGGTATTGATTGCTGGTGGGTGTGAGTCACCATGCCCAACACTGTATGTGGTTACCGGGATTGAACTCAGGACCTTCAGCTTGCGAGGCAGGCACCGGAACCACTGAGCTAAATCTCCAGCCCCTTATTGCCTAACTTTGATGAGGTTACTTAACCTTTTAGAAAATAAATCATATTTAAATAAATAATATTTATTTCTAAGAGATTCCTTGAAGGTTAAATAAGGTAATACCTGTGGTGTGCATTGCAGAATATCTAGTGCACACTGAGTCTGCCATAAATGCTGAGGGAAAAAAATGTGATATAGGAGAAAATATTTGTAATTTTTTTGTCTCAAAACAGTCTCAGGTTCCAGTCTTAGCTTTGACCCTCTTGACTACATGATTTAACTTCCATTTCTGAAATTCAGTGAGCTCTGTTGTTTGGGAATACCTTAATAATCAGGTAAGATTTCATGTCTGAAGGGCTCAGAATTTTATTAGAAGTTTTCTCCCCTTTCTCATGACTTATTACCTACACCCATCTTTGAATTTCCTTTTTATGGTATTCTAATTCCACCAAATTTTCTGTGAATAACTAGTGAGTAGACATTAGCCCCTATTTCTCTGAAATCTTCCTTTCTGTATCGAACAAAACATCTGGCAGATCTAACACAGCAATGGGGGTGAATTGAGTCTGAGAGAAGGAACATCTGATAATAACAAGGATGAAGAATTTAACCTGAGTCTAGAATCTGGGAGAGTCAGATCCATGAAGATGTAAGACGTCCACTCAGGTCTCCAATCACAAAGCCCTGGAAATGTGAGGGTAAGGGGATTATCTCAGGCAGCCTCCCCATGAGTATTCTTCCTACAATCCACCTTCCCCTTGCGGTTTTCTACCCTATGTGTGGGATGAAGGATGGAGCTCCATATGTAAAATGGAGTCTGTGTTGGATTCACCAGACCTCCAGGTTTTATGTTTGTTTCTGCTGCTCTTTAAACAGCAGTCAGCAGTGCAATGAACCTTGCAGTTGTAGGTAGCTACTGAGATAGCCCTTCGTGCCCAGCCTCTTCACTTGCATGAACTAAGTAAGCAAGACCTTGGACAGCCATCACTATGCCATGCAAGAAGCACTCATTATGTCCAGGCATCACCCCAGGTGGTCTTCATCACTGATTTGAGACAGCTATGACAGGTGAGACCCTGGTGAATGTCATGTTCTCTCACACTGAGATGGGACTCAGCAAGGCAAAGTGAGCCGCCAGGTGTCATTTAGCTGGGATGGCACAGTTAGAATTTTCAGAAAATTTACAGTTCAGTTAGCAGCAGACCATCTGTGGTCTTCAGAGTATATTTCCCACAGTTCTGACAGGCAGATAGTGAGAAGTAGGGTGGACAGCACACTGCTTTCTGTTGCTGTGACAAAACGCCTGAGACAATCTACTTACAGAGAGCAAAGACTTATTTGGCCCTGGTTGGTAGAGCAAAGCTACTCAGTTTACAATGGCTGGGAAGCAAAGAGAAAGAAAGAAGGGACTAGGGTCCTATATGTTCTTTATGAGGGCCCGCAATGACTTCACCTCCCCTTCAGGTTCCACCGCTTCCCAGCTGCAATGGTACTGCAACATACGGGTCTTTGGCGGATATTTCAGATCCAAACTATAACACACAGAAAACATACACACGCACATTGCACACCACACACACACACACACACACACACGCACACGCACGGGCTATAAACCAGCATCAAAATACTGGTTCCTTAATTAAATGGCTTTGGGGAAATTACTTTATGTCTCTGTACCTTGATTCCTTCAGTTGCAAAACGTCAAAAAATGAAAAGTAGTAACTACCTCCTCAGCAGCAATGTGGACCCAGGCCCAGAGCCTAGAGCTGTAAGGTGTTGGCTTTTGTCTTACTCCCGCACAGTGAATCCACTGCATCCTCCTTTCAACACCGGGCTGTAAGACAAGGGTTTCCAGATTTACACCCCAACGCAGGGCTGTTCTCTGTGCTTACTTCCTTTCCCAGCTCCACTTTGACTCACTAACTGTGGGGTGAACTGAAACAGAAAATGGTGAGGTTGTTTCACACTGCTGAGATTTACTTTGTGCCCTGTGCTAAGATCACGATGTCACACCCAGTGGAGAAGAAACATCCTCACAGAGATGTGGAGGTGCCCAGCGTCTGTGTCTGAGCCCATGGAAAACCACAGAGGTAGAGGCAGCAGGAACTTGTCCAGCGCCAAGTTTCTACAAGGTACATGAGGCCCAGTGATCTAGGCTAAGCTTCTTAGACAGCACCTCAGCTGTCCCCAAAGGGCTGCTTGCAGCCGCTGTTACCCAGTAAGAAGAAAAAGACAAGAAATCGAGTCTGAAGAGCTGATCTCTTAGCAGCAGTTGCTTAACCACCATTTCCCCTTGTGTTTATAAATCACAAATGGAAGATGATGTTTTCTTAATCCCAGCAACAATATCTGTGGGCCAGCTGCTGGCTTTGCCTCTTGTTTAGCATGATTCTAGCAAGTATGAAGCATCTTTGGCTCACTGATTCCATTTCCAGTCCCACATCTACCAAGCAGCCTCCGGCAGGGAGACAAAGACAGGCTCAGTCCTTGAATGTTTTGACTGCAGCATCGCAAGCAGATGGCAGCATGAGTCCTGCTGTGGTTGGGACAAATTGAACAAGTATCGAGCACCAGCTTACCAGAGGCTCCCTCCGTGCTGTAAATCAGGGCATAAAGCAGCCTGAGGCCCTGTACACTGAAGAAGGGGCAGCCCCATCACCGATCTAATTGCCCACAAGCACAGGGCCAAGAGGAAGTGGAACAAAAGGCAGGCCCTCTGCAGAATGAGGCTATGAAGAAGAGCGGCCCGGACAACTTCCATACGCTGTGTAGGCTCTAAATCTTGAGTCAAGCTTCAAGTGCTATTTAGCATCGGTGAATTGGGACTTGAAGCAGAATTAATTGCTTCCAAATTGTATCTTTCCTCCCAGCTATCCATTAGTTTGCTCTGGCAGAAGGATAATGACAGCTCATGAAATATAACTACAAAACTGAGTCTTGTTCATCACAAACCTGGAAAGAACTCAGAAAAGAAAAAAAAAAAAAAGAAACTTTTGAATGATGGTAGTTTCCCCAAGGGTGAGAATAAATATAAATGTTTGGTCACTATAGTTGTCCCTTGAAAGAAAAATATATTTGTTTGCTTTTTTGATTGTGGAATTTCAGAACCCTCAAAATCTGGTACAAAAATGTGCTTTCTTTCTTTTTTTTTTTTTTTTTTTTTTTTTTTTTTTGAGACAGGGTCTCACTGTGTAGTTCAGGCTGGCCCTGAGCTCACTATGTAGTCCAGGCAAGCCTTGAACTCAGCAATCCTCTTGTCTCTGCTTCCTGAATGCTGGGATTACAGGCGTGAGCCACCACGCCCAGCAAAAATGTGCTTTCTTTTAAGCCATAGTAAAAAAGAAAGGAGTCTGATCTTTGGATTGGCTGAAATCATTTTACTCAAATTGTGACACTTTCTTGGTAAAGCCCACAGCTCTGAGAGAGGTCACTGGGGACAACCAAAGCTGGGACCGGTGTTCGTTTACTTTGAAAACATGGTAGAGAAAGAAGTGAATCAAAATAAAAGCTGAGAAAGATATACATGAAGCCCTGGGCTCTGTTAGAGAAAGTCATACCAAGACCATTTTAAATCCATGGAGGGCATCTGATATTCAGTAGCAAGAAGATAATAGAAGACTTAGTAACTTGTCTTTCAAGAAGCAGTTACAAAGGACAGAGATGCTCCTGGATCAGTTTTGCCAAGCTGCAGTTCATAAAAGGCTCTTTAAAATCTCACCAGTAGTGCATGTCCATCTGCATTTATCAGCTTTTTAAAGAGTTGGATTATTTGTTAAATACCATCAACATATGATCTCCTCTATTGCCTCTACAAGCCACAGGCTTCTTTCTCACTTGAAATCTTTGGTCTAACTACTTGCTTTTTCCTTAACAAAATATAAAGCAAGTGCTTTAGTTATCACTGGAACTTGTGCAATCTGTCACCTCTGCCTGAAATGTCAGTGAGCTACACGTGTGAGCTGGCATGTTGCTCAGAAGGATTCATCTGAGAAAGAGCCTATCTTCACAAGTCTTTAAATGTGACCCAGGGTCAACATTACTTTATTCCATTCCATTTTCCACACCTTCTCTCCACCTCCAAGTTTATTATGTTTTAACATCTTGCTGGTTACCTGTGAGTAACTCAACAAGGAGACATAATAACTGCAGAACACTTTTATGTACACACTGAATCAACAGTGAAGTAATCTAGCAAATGACACTCATGTGTGTTGAAAGCCTGCCCGAGAGCATTCTAGGAAACTCTGAGATGCAGGGAAGGCAGGAGCCTGCAGTCAGATCTTGGCCCTGACACTAACTACATGTGCAATCTAGCAAGTCTCATCTGCCTTCGTTGTAGAGATGTGACTGGTTACTGCAGTCATGGTGGGCAATGACATCTAAGGCTTTTCCAGGCTCTCATCCACTATGATATTCCTCTTGCTCTTTAGATAGATTGATCGATCAATCTACCTATTTATTTTTATCAGTTAGGGTTCACTAGTGGTATAATACAAGATATATACGATTTACTAGGTGGGCTTACAATGCCCTGCAGAGTCAGATGTGGAAGAATACAAAAGGGTCATCTGTGTGGTAGAGACCAGAGGATCCAACAGAAGTTCAAGGCCTGGAGCTCACTGTGGAGTCCTGTACAGTCCACACTCGAGAGCTGATGAATCTGTTCAGAAAGGCTGGAAGGTCTGCACTGGATATGTGGAGATGGACATCCAAAGGCAATGTCAAAGACTGAGGAAACAAGAGTGAGACTTCTGCCGAACATGGTGGCTCACACCTGTAATCCCAGCACTCGGGAGGCAGAGGCAGGAGGATTGCTGAGTTCAAGGCTTGCCTGGGCTACATAGTGAGCTCAGGGCCAGCCTGAACTACAAAATGAAACACTGTCTCAAAAAAAAAAAAACCTGAGATTTCCTTCTTCTTTCCCCTTTTATTCTATCCAGGCTACAAGCCCGTTGGTTGGTTCCACCCACAATGAGGGTGGGTCTTTCCTCTTAGGTAAATTGATCATTCAGACACACCCAGAACTGTGCTAAACCAATCAAGAAACATCTCATTCAAGTGGTCACAACAGTGAGCTATCACACTACCTTTCACTCTTTGGAGGAGAGCAGAGAGTGAATTTGAATGGTGAGTTAAACTCTTTCTATTTCTATTCACCTATTCATCTGTGTCTCACAAACATATTCAAGACACTGAAGTTGGTTTTGGACCAGATGTAGAAATGAGTAAGACATAGTTTGCATCCTCAAAGAGCCTATCATCTGATGGACAAGGTTATAATTAGACACATTTTTGAGATATTATTTTATTTTCCATACTTTCTCTTTTGTGTTCCTTTTTTTTCTTCTGAATACCCAGTCTTACGTTTGCTAGTAGTACTAAAGAGGGAGCCACTGAAATGTTTTACAAAAGCAATTTATGCAAATAACTTCAAAATCTTAAGAAATACAACAATTGCTTAGATAGGAAACAAAGATATATAAACCATAAAAGAGAATACTGATAAATTGAACTGCAGTGAGTACTTCTATCATGAAAGTATGGTAGTCAAGTGAAAGGCAAATCATAATCTTGGAGGAATTATTTGGAGTGAACAGGACTAAGTACTGTAAAGACATACCCAGAATATATTAGCAACTCTTGAGCCATTTTCAAAACAAAAAAATTCCAGTCAAAAGAAAGTGGGAGACTTAAACATATACTTCACAAAGACTATCCAAAAGATTAATACATTCACAAAAAGCTTGGTATACTTCATGGTTATCAGGGAAATGCAAATTTCCTTTGGGTAATTCCTTTGGGCAAATGCATTTTGGGGTGTTCGTAGATGCCCACTAGAATGTATGAAATTGCACACTGAAAACACCAAATGTTGATGAGAGTACACAGCAATCAGGACTCCCACGCACTGTGAATGGGAGGGTAAATTGATTCAACCATTCTGGAAGATGTTTGCCAATACTTTCTCAGGCAGAACACACACAAAACTTTGTAATCTAGAAATTCCACTCTTGTAATTCTATTCTAAAAGCAATTCTATTCCATCTCAAACAGGTGCCTAGGTACCCTGAAAGTCACAGACAAAATTGACTATAGCAACTTTATTTGTTCAGCATGCACTCAAAACCACCCTAGGGATAGATCAAGTGTTGTTTTGTCAAATAATGAAAACTATGCACCACTAAAAATTAATCACCGACTGTCACTTGTAGCAAACTTTACTTTTAATTCCTGAGTATAAAAGAGTTCATATTGTATCCTGCTACTTGAATAATGTTCAAGTATAAGAAAAACTGAGCTGTCATGATAGAAACCTAATAGTGACTCCTTTGAGAGTGTTATAGACCGTGAGGCCCTCAAAGGGGTCTTCATATATGCTGAAGTACACTATATTAAAATCTGGATACGAGGTATCCGGATGTAGCCATCAAAAGATTATTGAGTGGTATAGTTAAGATTTGTGCATTTAGTCAATTGCTCTGGATTTTTGTATTTGAAAAACATAAACAGAGGTTTTGCACTCATACATTAGAATTATCCAGGGACACATTTATAAAACATTTTACTGGCTGTACCTCATTCCAGATCAATTAAGTCATAACCTATTGGAGTGAGAAGGGAGTATTCATTTCTAATGGAATAGAATTGCGACTGGACTAGAATAGAATATATAAAAGGAAACATGTACACACAGACACCCAGACACCCTCCCGCCCACTACATGTTATTCTAATTAATGCCAATATTGAAAACCAATGTCTTTAGGGAAATTTAGAATGATTCTAAAATAAATAATATAGGCACAATATACGATGCTTAGAAATGGTCAGAAATGTGGGTGTTCCCTACCTTTCCTGCAATAACCCATAGAGAAGGCCTTCTGTGAAGGAGAGGCAGAGGAGGAGGACAGCTCAGAGGAGAAGTGGCCTGAGTCCGTACCCAGCGATGCCAGGAGGCACCACTCTGATCCCTGTGACTGAGGACTGCATACAGTTCCCCATCCATGTTGAGTCAGACACGCAGGTGACCTTACTGTCTGGGCATAGGCTCTCTCTGTAGGCAATTGCTCACCATGCCTTGAACACACAGCAGTCCTGCAGAGGAATCTCTGTAGAGAGGAGCTGGGGGTCACTCAGCCATAGCACCCCGTCTACTTCTTCCTCTTTATTATGGTTCTATGTTTCGTGCATAGTAATGTGTTTTTTGGCATATCTGGAGGTTTATGCAAATAGCATCAATGAGTGGACCTGAGCTCTGTGACTTACAGCCGTCACAATGCAGATGTCACAGCGCACTGTCAGAAAGAAGAATGGTAGAAATCCGCCTATCACCTTCCATCATGTTTTACTACCCCTCGGGCATGATTTATGCTTTGGAGAGCTCTCAAGATGACACTCGAGAGATTTGGTCCAGATAAGCGATGCAGAAACTGCAAAATGAAAGAATTTTTTTCCCCCAGAAGAATCATGACTAAAGATCAATCTATGGAACCCAACTACTTCATTTGTAAAATGTACCACATTAAAAAAAAATCCTGTATGTCCTACACAAGAAAAGGCTTTCTCATTCTCTGTTCACACAAAAGTACTGATATTATATATACACATTAGGAGTGCTCACATGGGTCCATAAGAGACTTAAACTTTTAGTCTTTACAAAGTATGGTTTCTTGAATCTTTGTACCAGTTATTGACTACCCTTAAATAGGAAATATTTATTGAAATGTCATCTAATAACAAATGAGCTAGAAAGCTATAAGAAGCTCTCACAGTACTAATGCGCGGGTATCACCTGGAAACCTCTTCCTCGATGGGTGTCTGATTGATTGCACTGTCTAAAATATAAATGATGAGAATTTCTTCTAAACATCCATTATAAGAATCAAGTAATCCCCATGCTAATTCCATCAAATTAATAATGTTACCAGGAAACCAGTTGAACACAGCATAAAAAAATATGCTAAATTTTATGGGAAGAGATGCATTTAGAATTATTTAAAATATATTTTTATGTATCAGCTACCAACTTTTGTTTCAAACTGATAAGTTGTTATAACTTCCAAGTCATATTTTAGATATTCAAAACATCACACAAGACAGAAATTTGCATAATGAATGTTTCTGTAGTCCCTACTGAAATAAAATAAATTCTAAGTTTTTTAGTAAAAGAAATTTTAAAAGACTGCCTTAGGGAAAAAAAAAAAAGAAGACAAAATTTCATTATGTAGAATCAAAAAAGAAAGAAGTGAAGATAAATGAGGACAGATAATCATAAGGACTACACTGAGTGGTTTATTTTCAGGGATATTTTAGGCTTAGTCCATGTAACAGCAATCAATTTGTCTCTATCTTATTTAGATTTTGCTTTATGACTAGAAGACATAGAGATAAAATGTCTAGGAACCAGGCACTGAATGTTAACAAATAAAAAACTCATTATGGTGAAATATGTATAATATCAAAGTAGCTATTTGCCATTTCGAGGGTACAATCCAATGGCATTAAGTAGAAATTTTTCTTTTCTCTAAACGGAAAATTTATATCCATTAAACAATAACTCCTCAATCTCTCTTCCTCCAGTTTTGGTAGTTTCTAGTTCGCTTTCTGTTTCTAAATTTGATTACTATGAATATTGTTGTGGTTTAAGTATAAAGTGTTTCTCAAAGTCTCATACATTTAGGGAACTAAACTTAATGGTAGATTAATCCTCTGATTAAATTTTTTTTTTTTTTTTTTTTTTTTTTGCCTTTGAGATAGGGTCTCGCTTTGTAGTTCAGGCTGGCCCTGAGCTCACTATGGTGCCCAGGCAAGCCGCCGCGAACTCAGCAAACCTCCCGTCTCTGCCTCCCGAGTGCTGGGATTACAGGCGTGAGCCACCACGTCCGGCATTGTGGTATGCGCTGTTGATTGTTGGTGGGCGTGTCTCCACGCCCAGCATTCTATGTGGTTACCGGGGATCGAACTCAGGACCTTCCACTTGCCAGGCAGGCGCCGGAACCACTGAGCTAACCCTCCGGCCCTTCTGATTAATTTTTAACTGAATACATTGTTGGAAGTTAGGTCACTAGGGTATGTTCCTTCCCTTCTCTCTCTAGTTCTCTCATTTCTGAAATTCTACTTAACATGAAGTAAACACCTTTCCTCTCATGGGCTTTGCTATGATGTTTCTGCCTTCGAGGGTCGACTTACCATGGATTGAGCCTGCTGAAAGTGTGAACCAAAAGAAACCATTTTGCCTTGAAATTTTGTCCCAGTGATGATGAAAAGCTGACTGATACAATATTTAAGTATATTTATACGATGTTTCCTTTTGTGTTTGGCTTATTTCACTTAGCATAATATTTGAGACATATCCATATTCTAGTGTATGTTAGAATTTTATAAATTTTTAAGGCCCAATCGTATTCTATCATATGCACCACATTTTCTACTGATGGACATTGGCGGTTTTCCATTTTTGGTTAATATGAATATGCTACTGAGAATATTATTATTTTTTTCTGGTTTCAGGATCAATCTCAGGACTTTGTGCTTGCCAAGGAGGTGCTATGCCACTGAGTTAAATCCCTGGCCTTACTAAGAATATTAGATTACAAATATTTAATCAATGTTCAAATTCCTATTATCTCATATATTAAACAAAATACTATATAATTATATTTGTAATCAGATGTTCCAGGTGACATGAGGTCATATCGACTTGGAAGTCATTTTAGTGTAGTGAATATTTCATATATGTAGATATACAGAAATAATCTGACATATGGATGTATATGTCAGAGTTAAGAATTCCAAGATGCCAAAGACTTTAGAATAGAAGCTAAGAAATAAAATCTTGCTGACTTTCGGTATCAGCGATACAGCAACATAATGAAATACAGTTTCATCTATGAATACAACTGGAAGGAAACACAGTGGCAGCCATCTTTAGCCAAAATAGGTCTTGTGAGAACGGTGTGCAAAATGTGTCATAGGAACAGGAAAGGATGCCCTGGCCACGCTTAGGAAAGGGGCATGGAAGAGGTAGTTCACCAGGGAAAGACGTCAGACATAAGAAGATGCTGGAAGATGGACATATGGACGAGACACACAAAAATCAGAAGGGACCTCATTCCAGGCTAAGAGAAGACATGAATGAAGAGGGGAGCATTATAAAACTTCAGCATCCTGGACTGGGCAATACTCAAATGTAGTGAGAAATTATCCTCAGAACCATCCATTTATTTATTTATTATTTGTTTGTTTGTCAAAATATATATGTTCTTATAAGTATATCTTCCTTTTTAATGGTTAAAATAAACTTCTTTGGATAAGGAAGGCTTTTTTCTCATTCCCTGTTTAATTTTTTCCTCATCCTTCAACTCTGTTCCTTCAAAATAAATTAGAAGACGTGGCCCTAAGAATACGTTAAGGACCAAAACCAACAAATACCTGCCCTTGGGATGTACCTCCAGGATACGTTCTAGTGAAGGACAGACAATAAAAAGCAAAACACACGCCAGTTATTTGGTGATTAAAGCTAGAGTGAAAGAACAAAATAGGAACTGGGGTTTGAAGTGTCAAATGGGGTCAAAATGTTAGACAAACTCGTAAGGAATCCGCTGAGGGTAAGTGACAGGTGTGCTGGCCAGAGGGAGAGCCTGGGTCACTCGTCTGGGTCAGTGTTTTCCGGAACATGCAACAAGTGCGAAGGCCCTGAGATGAGTCAAAATTGCCTTGTTTCAGGTATTTCCCACGGGTACTTCGCTGGAGAAAGATAAGCAAACTGCACAGCACAGAACATGAGATCTGTCTAAACAGGAAGGGAAAGGTTCTGTAAAATAGTTTTTGTCCTATTTTCTTAAACATTTCTCAAAATATATTTATTTGTATTTCAGATGCTTCTTCATGATACAATAATGTTCTGTGGTTGCTTAGACTCTGCACCTTTCTATTTGACAACCACCACCACAGTTACAAATAGCCAGAGTTGTTTATATTTTTCCTGCAGTGCTGTTTTTGTGGGTATGTAAAATCATATGACAAACCATCCAGCCGCAAAACCCAATAATTCTGTTACACTTCCTGCCTGACAGAGATCACCCTAATCTAACCACTTTCCTTCACAGAGGTAGCAAGGCTCTGGCCTAGGCTTTTCCTTCACTCTCTTTGCATCCTAGTGTGGCCTTGCATAGAGCAGCATGCCCACTCCTCACAGAAAATGTAACTGATTATGTCTTATTTCAAATATATGGATCTCCATGTTGTCACTTACTCTTGTCCAAAATTAAATCCAATGAGAATAACTGAGAGTTCATGACAAGATATCACATCCTCTGTTAGTGATTGGCAGAGATGATATGGTTTTGTTCTGAAATGTGGTTTTACTTGTATTTATGAAAGTTCAAAATAAGTTCTGGGCCATTTTATGATTAGTTGGGACCTCCTATGAATTCCCCTGCAAAAGCTGGATTAAAGCTTGTGGTTCAGACTCAATGCCTAAAAGAAACCTCTAAGCCTCTTAAGTTTTGTATTCACAGATATTAAAGTCTTACCACCCTCTGGCAGTCCATATGGCACAGGAATTCAAAGCAGAGACAATAAAATTGGGAATGCGTGGAAAGAAGACAGGGGAGCTGATCAATATGGTGAGGTAGGGACATATCTGCTTACATTATATAAAACTTTTTACACTCTGGGACCTAGCTTCTAGTAAGCATAGTCCAATGAGTTACCTATGATTTGGGCCTTCAAGTTACCCCTTTTTTGTAGGAGATGAACACAGGAGGTTCCATATAATGCAGTGACCCGAATTGCCTGAGAAGTGGAGGACGGTGGAGATGACTAGTTACCCAATGCCTTAGTCATTCCATTTCTAGGATTATGAGTTAAGCTAATATTTAGAGCTATAGACAAACATTTATGTGTAATAAAATGAGTTTATTTTCATTTTTGACAGCATAGTTTCCAAACAACCATCAAAATGTAAGATCTACTTGATTCTTCTTTTTCTAACCAAAAAGAATGCTATTTTAAGCCCTTTGAGTGACTATAAAAATTTAGGATAAGCTTCTGATCGTCACAAAACATTTAAAAAAAAAAATCTCAGCTGAGATCAATCAGTCAAAGAGCCCATAGAATATCCACCGAGGAAAACTTAGTTTTTGAGTACATTAGAAAATCTACTACAGTGGAAAGAATATATCTTTTTATCATAATTTAAGTTTTCATTATTTAACTCACCAATATTATGAATATTCAGTGATGAACTATAAATCTCTTCAAAAGTAAATTTTTGCAAAGATTTTTCTATTACATAGATGCCTAATCACATTGAATATAATTTGTTCTTGCTCTTTCTAGATATTTAGAGAAGTTAGAGCTTCAATTTAAGCTTTCATTCTTTTATAAAATAATATTTTCATCTGAGGACTTTTATCTATAATTTAGAACTTTGATATAGCCATAGATTTATCAGCCCTTTCAAATTTCTTTGACTCTCTTTTGATTTTTTTTCTTGGATCCATGAGTTATATAGAGGCATGCTACTTACCTTCTTATTTATTTGGAGGCTTTTTGAACATTTTATTTTATTTTTTTCTATTGTAATATTAACTTGACAGAGAATACACTTGTCTCATTACATCCCTTTTAGTTTTCTTGTGACTTGCTTCTTGATACAGCACTTGGTAGATCTTTGTGTAGGTTTACTTATTTCACTTTCTGGAGGTTCAAAGGCATGGTTCCTGCTTCTGCTTGTGAGAAATTCAGAGGATGGCAGCGCCGTCTTGGAACTGTGGTGGCATGGAGTGATCACATGGGCAGACAGAAAACCAGAGTGAGTTCAAAGTCAGGCTCAGGTTGGTAAAACAGAGCTCTCAGCCAAGAACTAACTCAGCATCACAGGAGAATTACCTTCCCCTTTTCATGGAGATCCTACTAAAGACTCCACCACCTCCCAGTACCTAGGGACAAAGCTTTCAGCAAATGAACTCTGGTGGGACAGATTACATCCAAACAGTAGCACTTAAGGATTTCATGGAACAGCAAGAAAATTTGCCACTTAGGGAATTTCTTGCTATCACCAGATCTTATTGTACTAAGTTTAGATGTGGATCAAAGGATGCAATACATTACATACTGGTCATGGACATGTAAGAGCTTACCCCTTTACTTCATTTGATTTTTTTCTTTCTCATGGAAAACCAGTATTCTTTCACATGTAATCATAATTACAACCTTTTGTAATTTATTTTCATGCTGATTTATTTATACTTTCATGTCCCGTGTATACTGATCTTTATGTTCATTTATAAGACATAGTAGATGTACACAAAACAATTACACATTACATTTTATTTTCCAAGATCCAGAACAGGGTGAACCTAAGTACTAGATTTGTACTGAGAGTTTAATCATCTGGGTTCTAAGTCTGTGTCTGCCAGTAATTTGTTGTGTTGTGGGATTCAGGGGAAGAGAACACAGACAGAACTCTCATGGCAAACTCTAGTCCCCAATGAGTCCCACAGCAAAAGGATTAACAAACAACAAACAACAAAATTGGAACCTTGAGAAAAAGGCTGAGCCTAGCCAACCCTTGCAGCAGCCACAGAAGGCAGTGGCCCAATACACAAGCTTGCCACACCTTTATTCGGTACCAAGCTTTTACACCCCAAATTTTAGCATGCATCAATCAGATTAGATGTCCACAATAATCACTTTAGTTGAAGATCCCATACAGCAGGGCAGATATCTGCCAATAATCCTAGTACAATAATCCTTGTAATAGAAAATAGTGCAAGGTGGGGCAGATGTCCACCAATAATCCTAGTATTTGATCCCACAGGGCAGAGATGAGATCTATAAATCCAAGTAAGTCATTTGCAGTTCCTGACACTGTGTGTCCTTGGTTGGTGGGATGAAGTTCATGTGGGCTTCAGTGAACACATCTGTAGTTATAGGAAATCTGCTCTAGAATAATGTAGCCCTGGACTTTCTCCAGTGGGAGACACACATCTCAGGATGATGTTGTGCCATATTGTAGGTCAATTTTGCTTAATACCACCAGTATCTATGGCATCTCAGACAATGTGAGAAACAGAAATCACTTCCTTCTGAAGGACTGAAACCACTTGCAGCAAAAAATCTCCTTGTCTCTAGGCCATATGTTTGTTGATAATACAAGACTTAACTCCACGCTCCATTACTCTGAGCTCCTCTTAGGGAAGCAAAGATGCAAAGAGAGAGGTTCTGTCAAAGAACTGATAAAACCCACATTCAGACTGTGTAGAGCCACTGGCAGGAGAATCAGAAGGAGGTGAAGACACAGCAAGGCCTTGGGATGTTCCTGCGATAAGGCAGTGAGCAGGGCTGTGAGGTGTGACTAGGGAGGATAAGAGGCTTCCGTGAAAGCTCCAGGTGATTTCTCTGTAAATTGGAGGATCTTGGATATGAATGAGACAGTAAACATGTGGGGAGAGCAAACTCAGCTCTTCCTTGGGTCCATAGTGATAACAGCACAGCAAGTAAGAAGACTGGGCATTGTTTTGTCTAAAAATGAGTATAATGTTTAAGAACCTCATGGTCTCATAGAGCTTCTGATCTAAGAACACATGCTGCCCACCAAGTCACAGCAAGGTGGTCTGATATCTCAGAGGAGCTGTAACAGCCCATGCGCACTATTGAATTAGAACCTGAGATCCTAATGTCATTTGAGTTAAAGCTTTGGAATTTGGCTATGTGTTTTATTTTTAACTTATCAGAGCACCTTATAGATACATAAATAAATATTATATATTTAAATGTGTTTAAAGTTATATTTTTTAAGTATTGGGTAAAAGAGAATAGAAATATCTCCAGCTCTCTCTTTCTCCTCTCGTCTTCCTTTGTCATCCCAACATTAGTACTTATCAAATTTTATTTTAATTTTTAAAATTGTTGATGATAAGAATTGGACCTAGGGTAATGCACATGCGATAACACTAACTTGCCCTCCTAAAACTTCCCATACCATTTGAGATTCAGCTTTAATCATCAGCTCCTACATCCCCAGTTGGGGTCTGAGCTACAAGGGATGCTGAAGATAAGATTAGGACACTGCACAGTATACTTGCTGTGCAATACCTAAAGCAAAGATCAGAAAGACTTGATCCAGAGGGGACATTAACAGAGAGAAATCCTAAAAGGTCAAGGGAGGAAAGACCACTTATGGGAGATACATGGGATGCCCCAGAGGAGAAAAGCCAAGGTATTCTGAGATATATATGACTTCTCGGCAAGGCATATAATTTCTAATAACAAACTTTTACACAGGTTAATCTCTTCATTAACTGACTGACCAGAATCTGTACTAATGAATGAATAGATAATAAACCAGCTCTGCTTCTACAGAAAAAAAGAAAATATTTTTGGTAAACCAGATCTGAAGGGCAAACTCAGTGACCCATTCCCCCACAGCCACAGCAGCTATGTTTACATCACACGCTTTTCTTAACGTGGAAGTACAAATGGTGGTATGACATCATGACCTCCTAGGAAGACCTAAGGGTCAAACAGTCTTAGGTGCTAATCCTAGTTCGGAGACCTGGGGTCCCTCCCTTCCCCAAGGAGACAGTATTTTACAATTTGTAAAAAGCACACTTCTCATTTCCCAGATGAACGGTCACTGACACAAGGTAGTCGTAGTTGAAAGATTCCAAATAGAGACAAAGCACTGTGGTTTCCACTGCAAATCCAGTTTCTCTGCAAGGAGCTGAGCTCAGGGCGTGCTCTGCCAGAGCTGCCCCCTCATCTTCAGCCACGTTGGCACCTTTTGTTGACCTGGCTCCCGAAGGGCACCAAGTTTGTAGGCTGGGGAAGCTTTTGACATTTTTGTACCATCTGAATAAGATTTTTATCATATATATGAATACATGTGACAGAAAACCAGGTTTCCAAGTCACTCACAAAACTGACCAACTCTTATGATGTTTTGTGGAGGAAAACTTTCATTACCTCAAAGGTTGAGATTTATCATCCAATCTTTAACGCAGTTTATTCCTCACTAAGCGGTTCTGTTTTTTTCCGAGGGGGGGGGGAAATGCCCACGAACAATTTCAATAACTTAAATCTGTGAAAGGTATTATTTAGAATGATAATAATAGGATGTTAGATCTAGATTTTTATGACCATTAGAGAAAGATTTCTTAGAAAAATAACAACACTTCATTCACTTTCTTGGAAATCCATGTGCCTAGCCCCCCCCCCCCCCCGCTACTGATGCTGGATAGTTGAGAGGTTGTCGTTTCCTAGACCACGCAGTGGTCACCTAGACTGTGTCTGCACACAGGGCGCTGGGAGGTGTTACCTAATGTCACTCACAGATGTCCCAGCTCTGATGCTCAAGGCTTCCATGGTTTTAGTGTTTGTTGATATTTTCCATAATATTATTTCGTTCCCAGAGACTCTTTCATCTGCCCTACTCTTCTTCCAGATTCCACCACAGATAAGTAATTCCAGATGGGATTCATTTAGATTTATCATTATTATTTTAATAGCTGCCATATATCTCATGCTCACAATGTACAGGATATATATATATTATCTGACATAATCCATATGCGGCCCAGCTTCAGCCCGGCCTCGCCTTTCTCCATACTTTGGGAAAGAGAGTTTGTCTGAGAACCATGTCCTGCTCTTCCTGGCCGCTGCTTCCCTGGGTTACATGCTTCTCTCCCCGGCTCTTGGCTCACCGTGCTGCAGCCACACTTAAAACTCTGAGACAGTAAGTACCTCAGAAGTGGGGCCACTGCTACTCCGACGGTATCAAGGATAAGGACATCGGAAGTTATGCTCGCCTTTCCTCTTTGCTCTCGTTTTTCAAATGTCTCCAAAGGCACATTCGTAGAAGGCTGGCTTTCCCCGAGCCTGCAGTACTCCTGGGAGACGGCAGACACTACACGGTCGGGACCCCGTGGAGAGGCATTCCCTTGAAGGACACTGTGTGTCTTCAGCCCTTCCCTTCTGTGTGTGTGTGTGTGTCCTGCTCATATGCTGAGCTCTGCTCCACCAAACGCTCCCATCATGATATTCTGCCTCTCCACCGACCAAGGCAACAGCACCAACAATGGGATGAAACTTCGGCAACTGAACCCCTCCACATCCTTCCTGTTAGTCTTCGCGTCTATAGCAAACATTATTATACTGTCAGGTGCAACCGTTCATATTAAACAGAGGAAACAATAACACAAACATGAGTGTGAAATAACACGATGCCCAAGTTCCCAAAGAAGAAAATAAATAAATAGAAGACAAGTATCTGGATCGATGAGCGAATGATAAAATGGCCTTCATATCCTTTAGGAGTCCCACAACCTGTACCCTTGTTCTGTGTCCAGAACTTCTTTCTCTTTCCTCTGTAGGAAACACCTTCTTTAATTCTTATTTCCAATGTGTCTTCCTTTTCAAGATGTCCCCAAGGTTGAGCGCAGTTAAGGATTTTGTGATTTTCCTCCTCTAGACCAAACAACAGACCACATCCACCTAGAGTAATGCATTTACCCCAAATCTGAGTTACAAGAGAAATCTCCAAAGTATATTAGACAAGATATGACTCAGCTTCAATTCTTATTCAAAACTTTTGTCTTTCATATTAGATCCTGATGTGACATCTCCATTCTTCCTATGACTTGCTTAACTGTAGGACAGCAATTTATATGTACCTCTCAACAACAAATACTTTAATGACTATATAATAGAATATATGGCCAAAATGGAGAATAAGATACACCTTTATCCTAAATGTAACATAGTATGCCCAGACTTCTTCTCCTGAAGTGGATGTGATGCTTTGCATGATGATAAATAAGCTCGCATTTATTTTCTACCAATCACATCCAGAAAAAATAGATGTGATTGTTGAGTATGATTGTGAGCTGTCTATGAAATGTATCAATAAAGAATTTGACTAAAAATTATGCTTGTCCTCTTCTTTCCCAATCCACAAAGCATCTTCCTCATTTAAAAGAAGATCACATCAAGAAATTGTGTGAAAGTAAACAACACCAAGAAAAAGATTAGAAATCAAAGGTTTTTTTTCTTCTTTGAATCAACTCAAATTTGTGGATTATGCATCCCCTCTAATAATAAGCACAAGGGTGGCCGAATGAAGATTTTTCTATTTTCCCGTGTATAATGCAGATCCTAATGGATTGGAAGAAACGGTTACCTAAAGTTGCTCTTTAAATTAGATTTATAATAACCTTTGAGGTAACAAGTACCCTTCTAGGCTTGAGGAAATGAAGCTCAAAGAATCAGAACAGCACTGCAAAATTATACATACAAAGAGTAAAATGACTGAGATCTGACAAAGCTTAGTTACTGAGGCTCATCTATTACAGCAAGTCAAAGAATTCATTATTTAGGTGTGTTAACTGCACTTCAAGATAAGGAGAAAAAGCCTTTGCCTTTCGTTCTCTCTGGTTTCCCCTTCTGGCTCTTTGCTCCAGTCCTCCCTTCATGCTGTTTCACTGCAACAACATTAAGCATGGCAGTGTGTGTATCTTTTTCTCAGAACGAATTTAAAAGAAGAAGATCACATTCTGTCAAAAAAAAAATATTAGAACTTAATCATCATGCCAGGGCTATTTTTCCCACTGGTTTCTTTTCTTAAAAAAAAAAATACATGTTTTTATTTATGTGGCTCATATTTCTGTTCTTTATCACTTTACTTAAAAGAAACCCACACACAAAGATCTTTAATATTTCTTATGGAGCATCTTTAATATTTCTTATGCTGGAAATGGTTTCCTTTAGTTTTGCAGTCTTTACCTGAGCAAAGTTTTAGTTTTCTTTCATTTTTTAAAGGAATAATTTAGCTCAATACTTAACTCTAGATTTGTGAGAACATTTTTCTTTCAATATTTTAAATATTTTACCCCATTCTTTGTTTGAATGAATTCTGATGAGAAGTGCCCTGTAATTCTTATCTGTGTTCTTCAGACTTTCTGTTTGCCCATGATGGTCTTCTGTGTGGATGGAATCTGGGTGTGATGTTTGCTCCAATATTTAGATGTCCTGATATTTAGATGAATCCATATTGGGATATTTGTCATGAATTGTCAAGTCTTAGCTATTTCTTTTTCAATTTTTTAAAAAAATATGATATTTTGAACATGTTTATTTAGACATTTTGAAATTGTTCAGCAGTTGTTGGATGCCCTGTGTGTTTTAATATAGGAAGATTTTTATTACTATCTTCAAGGTTACCTGTTTGATCACTGGCTGAGTTACATTTATTAATGGACATTCACCTATTAATGAGTATTAACAGTGTTCTTCGTTTCTACTGCAATGCTGATTTCTTGCATTTCCTTTTATAGATTCTTATTACATTATTCATCTTTTCTTTCATAGGGTTTACTTTTGAATCTCTTCATGTAATCACCATATGTAATTATTTCTACTTTATCATTCCACCACCTATTTCATTTTAAAAATGTTTCTACTGAACAAATAGAATAATTTTACATATTTATGATGTGCAACATGGTGTTTGTAAATATGTATATGTTATGGAATGGCTACACTGAGACAATTCATATGTGCATTACTTCACCTAGTTTTCTTGTTATGGATTCACATAATTTTTTTCTTTTTTTAATTGAATTCTTTATTGGTACAATTTATATACATCTCAAAATCACATATAACATTGGGGAATTTGTATCAGTATATGACACAAGTTAATTCTCATTTTTACCCATATCCCTACCCACCCACACCTCCTCACCCCCTTTATACATGCTCTTTTATTTTCTTTCTGTATTGTATTTATTCCTTCCCCTCATTACATTCCCACATGAAATTTCCTATGGAAATTTCCCACGATATAAAAGCTGTCATACTTTCTAGAGCTCATTTTTTTTTCTTTTTGAGACAGGATCTCGCTTTGTAGTTCAGGCTGGCCCTGAGCTCACTATATAGCCCAGGCAAGCCTCGAACTCAGCAATCCTCCTGCCTCTACCTCCCGAGTGCTAGGATTACAGGCATGAGTGACCATGCCCAGCATTGTGGTATGTGGTACTGATTGCTGGTGGGTGTGAGTCACCACACCTGATGTTGTATGTGGTTATGGGGGATAGAACCAGGGACCTAATGCTTGCTAGGCAGGCACCAGAACCACTGAGCTAAATCTCTGCCCCTAAATTTGTTATTTTAACAAGTTATGTTAAAATAAAATAAAACTATAGTTACATGTTGTACAATCAGTCCTCTGAACTTACTCTTTCAGAATGAATGAAATTTTGTATCTTTTCATCAACATCTCTCCAGTCCCCACCCTTCCCAATCCCTAGTAATAAACATTCTATTCCTGCTTCCATATAGATAAAATCATTTAGTATTTGATTTTCTATACTTGGTTTGTTTCCTGGAACTTGATATCCCCTGGATTCATTAACATTGGCATTGACAGGAACTGGTTCTTTTTAAATGCTGTCTAGCATTCTGTTAGGTTTACATCTCACATTTCTTTTTCCACACTTAGGTTGATTTCATATCTTACCTGTTGTGAATAATGCTCGTGAATGAGTGTGTTTCACATTACTCTTCTTCCATCCACTTCCCCAACACCAGAACCATGTGTGATTTTTTTCTCAGATCTTCACTATTAGAACCTAGTGAGGCTCCTTGAGTTCCTTTCATGATTTCACTTAAAAGTCCACGATATTTACCAACTTTGGAGTTTTTTTCTATGGGTTTCTAACTCTCCAGAACCAGGCGATTGCTTAAATCTTTATGAAGTTGTTTAGTTTTCCTACTGCTGCTCTCCGCTGGACTTCTTGGGTCTGTTGCCCTAGATGTGCAGATTTTAAAAGCCAGTGTAAGGATTCTTCTGCAAATTGTATGG